>JAJOOR010004642.1:0-60742 GCA_036250505.1 Solanum acaule
GTGCTTTGGTTCAGATCACTGCTTACTCAACTGTTCCATTGTGTATTCTATTGTTTGTTGGTGTGATATTGATCTAATTTTGCGCAGAGTTTCAATACGAAGGTAACACTCTTCTCTCAAGCATCATGGACTCAAGAATATGAGAATAATGGAAAACTCATGTTCACATAATGGCTTAACTCGGTGGGTCAAGATGAACACAAACTATCCTTCAGTACAGTTTCAATTAACAAGGCAGTACTCTTTTTTCAATCATCATGCACTCAAGAATATAAGAATGATGGAGAACTAATATTCGCATAATGGCTTAACTCAAAGGGTCATGCTAAACCCAAACTATCATTCAGTACAGCTTCAATTAATAAGGCAATACTTTTATTTTAATCATTATGAACTCAAGAATATAAGAGTAATGGAAACTCATATTCGCATAATGTCTTAACTCGATGGGCCAAGCTAAACCCAAACTATCATACAGTACACAACAATAGGCACACGGCTAAAACTGCTTAACTAGTTTGGTGGCCTCGAGACATGAAAAAGCAAGAATAACCTCACGTCAATACAGAGATCTATGACACCACCACGTTCACCCAAGTGTTAACCAACTCAAATAAGTCCTAAGTGACTAGAGAAAGAAGTTCAAGAGTTAAGAACAGAAGCACATCCTTTTTACCATAAATGTATGAGTTTCAAAACACAAAATGGGTCCAAGTTGAAAGTCAACAACAATGATGTCACCCCAAGTCTCTTCTCTACCTATGCTCAAAACTCAGTGTAGAACATTTACACAGCGATTTCTAAACTCCCAGGCCTAAGCTGACACCAAGTCTAACAACCTCCCCTGATTAATAGCTTGCATAATAAGGACATAATGTCTGAGAATTTTAACTATAAAGACACGGGTTTTTAGTTTATACAGAAATAGAATAATCTGAATTGACAAATTTCTTTCATAATAATAAGGTAGGATAGACAATTTCTTATCCTCAAGTAATTCACTCATTGCACCATTCTCTATAATGTGCTTCTAAGACCGTTCGATAATTGTGGTCTACTTGTATTGTGAATATACTTCTATCTGTAAGAAATGGAGAAAAGTAACTGAAGTATGGCCTAGCATTGCAGGTCAATGAAGCTGGAACAAAGAATACAGGATACTAGGGTTCAAATCCTAGCAGAAACAAAAAAGGTAGTTGAGTTGGCTGCATACAAAACAAGAATAAACAGAGAGAAGTTTGAATAAAGACACCAAATGTCACCATTATAAAACAATGTCAATCAACCTATCAACAATACCAAACTAATTGGAATCGTCTATAACAACCATTGAACACTATACATCATCCAATTCCAATACTAAACAATTTTCCGTGTAATTAACAGTTTGAATCTGAGAAGAACCCTAGAAACGTACCAGATGTGGGTGGTTGATTGGAGCAGCCAGGTTGAGATTCGGGGCTATCAAAAAGGGGTCTTTGAGCAGTAAGAATGGAATCGAGAGTAGTTTTAAGCTGACCCGGAAGAGTAGTTCTGAAATCCACAATTTTCTCAGCCATTTGTTGAACTTGTTGTTCCAGTTCCCGTATTTCTTCTTCCAGTTCTTGTATCCCTTCTTCTGACTCCGACTCCGACTCCGACTCCGACAAGTCATCGTCGTCTTGGCCTAGGGTTTCCGGCTGCTGTGCTCCGATCGAATTGGGTCTTCTCGTTTCCATTACTTACTGAGTAGAGAGTGAAGTGAAAATTTTGAATGTTGAAGAAACAGAACTTGAAATAGCCAGTTTGATAAATCTGGTGGGACCACTTTTTTATAGCATTAAATTAAATTGTGTAGTCATCATATACTATGTAAATTTTAGGATTTTAGTAATTTTATTAGGATAGAATGTTGGTAAAAAGTCAATTATTTTTTTTAAAGAATGTATTAGAAAAAAATAGATACAATAGTTTTATATATTAATAATATCTTGTTTGGTATATTTTATTAAATTGAACCTAAGCTTTGTTTTAGTTTCTTGCATATTCTTGTCATTGTGGTATGAGTTTCTATTGATTTGAAGTTATTCAAAATATTATATATCGCAATATTACGTAAGATTTGACTCATATAATATATAGTATAATTTTTCGATGAAGGTTGTCCAGCTAGACACTTTAATACCATCGTAGCTTCTGATGGAGAAATCCATGATATTAGTAATGCAAATATTTTTTATGCATGCATTAGCATGATTAAAGACATAATTGTGCTCAAAAGTTTTGTCACATCCTTTCCACCATATTTGTGGAGGTATTTTTGTAAATGATTTTGTTTTTGAAATAATGTAATACATGTTATTTTTTATATATCAAATTAAGCACTACATCAAAATAATTAATGTAAGTACTACTACTAATACATTATATTCAACCTTATTCTTATACACTATATCAAACGAGTTCCGTGTAACGATATTATAAAATCATTCTTGCTGCAAAAATCTGGACTCTTTTCTATGTCATGTTTTTTAGTTTATAATTTATCTGTAAAAAATAGTGTCAATCAAGTCTGGGTGGTGTAGTCGGTTATCACGCTAGTCTCACACACTAGAGGTCCCCGGTTCGAACCCGGGCTCAGACATTTTTATTTTATTTTTAATAATTAATTTTGGTGTTTTACTTCAGTACATTTTTATTTTTTTAATAATTAATTTTGGTGTTTTTCTTTAGTATTACACTACTGCTTATTTGTTGCTTGTGATAGAACACATTTACTGGCATGTTTATATCAGTTCATTTCTGATATCATTAGGAGAAAAAGTCGGAGTTGAATTCTCAGATAGTCACTCAACTAATAGTTTTTATTTCAAGAAGTCATTTTTAAGTAAGAAGACAGTCTCAAAAAGTCATTTTAATCGAGAACAAAGTCTATTAGTTGAGTGACCATCTGAGAAAGTCATGGGAGTCGCGATTACTAGACTATCTGAGCAAATTGTTTCATCAATCATGTCTCTTCTACTATATCTCCAAGAGTTTCATGCTTCTTATGAGATTGTACACACATTGTACATTTGAGAGCACATTCTGTAAGCCAATTTCGAATTAACTGAATTTATAAGCTGATCTCAATGCGCGTTATATTTTTCTAGAACGAATACTTTCTACCAGAACTATATTATTTACATATATGGGAATAGAAATATGTCTTCTCTTGTTTTCCCCAGGTATTGAAACAACATTCATATATGGGACATTCCCTCTTTATGTACAGTTGCTGAAGTCATGATAGAGAAGACTTCAGTCTTTCGTTTAAGGCGTAATTCCTAGTCATCTTATGAGGTTGGCCAACCATTTGGAGAGTGTTCACTAAAACTTCTCTTTCTTTTGCTGTTTACTATTTCTTGAATCTGCTTTTCGTTTGCCATTGCTTCGTGGATGTTGTCGTGAACACGCTGACAGAGCTCATCAAGTGCAAGCATTGGAAATGGCTCCTCGATAAGGACACCAACCTGCAAAAATGAACAACCTCTTTTGGTCAAATATGAATCCGTTTCAACTTGTTTGTCTTACTAGTCCATTTCAAAAGGAATGCATCTTCCCTTTTTTTGGCAACTTTGCACATGGTATGTTTAAGATTAAATGGTTGCATTCTACATATCTTTAATTTACAACCACAAGATTCAAAAATCTTCTTTACTTTCTTAAACTTTGTGCCAAATAAAAAACAAATAAATTGAAATGGAGGGATTAGTCATCCTCTACACTCCTCATCCAGAAAGCTAAATATCCAAGCTGAGATCTCTGTATAGGACAGCATCAATGCTCTAATAAAACAAGAACCCTTTCACTGTGTTTCTCTCTACTCTTTATTTTTGTTATTATCTGTGCCTTTTTTTGTGTGGGTGGGTGTGGGGAGGGGGTATCAAATAGAAAACGGCAATAGCTCTGAAAAGACAAATTGTATATCTTCACTTTCATCTCGAGAGAGATACAATGACCAATGTACAGTATGATGAAGCTTGGAGCCTCAGACCATTTATCAGACAACAACAACATACCTAGTATAATCCCACAAGTGGGTCTGGGGAGGTAGGATGTATGCATACATATCATATACTTTGTGTAGATTCAAGATGATGTTAGGTGGAAAACTCCATCTATTGAAACTTAAGGGAAACTATAGTATGTTCGTTTTTTCTTTTCTTCCTGAGCTATATATCGCTAGTATGGCAGGCCAAGTCTAACATTTTAATAGAGCCTTGCCTTTAAACAAATTGATCTCAACTACATGAAGTAATTAAATCACAAAGTATTTGTTCTTCTGGTTAGAGTATAGACCGAAAGCTTGGCAAATGAGGAGAAGAAAATAAAACCTGACCTCTTCGATGCAGAATAAGGAAGCCGCACTTATGAAAGTTGCTGGAACCACAATCCAGTGGCAATCATCCCAAAGTATAATAGGAAGAGTTAGATGCCAAAGGACTAAGAACCTTGATGTCAATCGAGTGTATGAAAGGGGAATAGGTATGCCCAAGAGTTGTTCACATACACCAATACCTTCATGGAAACAAGTAATCTTTGACTCCTGCACTTTTCGAAACCATAAGTCATCGGAGACTATTCACAAGGTTTATTAAATCTTAAGAGCATCCAGTTAGTGTGCTTAGCAAGATTACCAAAAACAGAAAACCACAGAATATCTTTCTTCCACAATCCATCAAGAAAAGATATTTGGATGAAAACAGATATTCCTATGGTTTGTTACTTACATTGATCTTCTAATATGCCAAAAGGAAAAAGTTTGAAACAGAAATAAAAGATGCAGCCACTGGGAGACTTTTCTACTTCATTTAAGAAGTATAACTTTATGAAAAATAATTACCAGCTGACTCAGTATTGTCCCCTCCAAGTTTAACGACTGAAGGCTCTGAGAGATGAATCCAATGATGCAACGAGGGCGATGCTTAGAACTGACAACTAATGCTAGATCATCAGCCTCGAGTAAGTTTTTGAGATCACTTGCTATATCCGAGTCATATACTATGTGGCACTGCATAGAAGTACTGTAATCTTAGTGGCTAATACTATGCAAGAGGCAAGGAGCTTTATCCCTTTGCTTATCATAGAAAATGTATTTTGCTTATAAGTAATTCGTGCATGTACTTGCGACTTATAAGTGAATCAGTATGCAAACTGCAAAGAGATCGAAGTACCACATGTTCCATGTTTAAAATGTAAAATAAGGATTTAAAGCTTCTACGATTCTAAGGTCATTTCAGTTAAACCTCAACAACAATACCGTAACAGAAGGCCTATCGATGCAGTTTTGAGAAACTTCCTTTTAATTTATGATAGAACAATGGACAGAAAAGGTTAAATCATTTATCTAAGCTTAAACAAGAAAGAATATACATGGTCATTTCACCCAAGTGTGTGGCGTAGTGGTCAATGATGTAGGTTGAGAACCATGAGGTCTCATGTTCAAATTCCAGCGGAGACAAAAACACAAGGTGATTTCTTTTCATTTGTCCTATCCTTGGTAAATAGAGTTATCTGGTACCTATTGCTAGAGGAAGGTGACATCCTATGGAATTAGTTAAGGTGCGCGGAAGCTGGCCTGACACCACGGTTATCAAAAAAAAAATATATATGACCATTCAAATTTTGAAAATAACATTAATTTGTAATTTATGGTAAGATTCCGTGTGTGAATTTCCAGAAACATTCTAGAATTTTTACTGCATTTTCAGCCTCAACTACCTGATCATTGCATTAGCCAGCAGATAGCAGATTATTCCTTACTTTCCCTTGTAAATAGAGATTTACTGAAGTTTTGTTATCTCATCCTTTTTTCATACATCGTGACAGAACTAGTTGCAGAAGTAGCATATCAATAACGATGACTTATGATTTTCTCTCCTACACGGAGTGCAGGCAGGGGACGATGCAGCTTGTCGGTACCAGGTTATATGAACCTGTACTTCTAGTTTGGAGTACAAATTTATGTGTAAAAACTCAATAAAATTGCAATAAATAGTATACTTGAACCATAACTTCAAAAATATAATGGATTCAATATTAAAAGGGTGAACCCGTAGATCTTAAATGAGTCCAGGGACCAATTGTAACCCCATAGCAAGAATGATTGAGCATAATCTAAAGCAGTGTCGAAGCTAGAATTTTCACTAAAGGGGTTCAAAATATGAAGAAGTAAACACAAGAAGAAGCTAAAGGGAACTCATTATCTACTATATATACCATGTATAAGTTTCTGTTGAAGGGGTTCATCAACGAACCCCCTTAGTCCTACCTGGCTTCACCCTGATCTTAGGCCACTAATAAAATGTAGGTATGGATACAAAGACTATAGTGAAGGGGATCTTAGTAGCTCAGTTGGTTGGCTACTTACACTTTCATGTTGTTGGTAATGGTTCGATTCCCACCTTGTAATCCCCTCTCTTGTTTCCCTTACCCCTACTTCTATTTTATTTTTTAAAAAGACTATAGTGAGCCAAATTGATCAACATATATACCTTTAAGGTAACTGGAAATGCCATGATATACTGCAAAAGTGCCTCTTTGAGCACATCATCCCTCTTATCAACACAAGCAATGACCTGCCTAGCAAAATCATTAGTTCCAGCAATGACTTTAGTCCAAGCCTTCTTCCCTGCTTCGAACCTCGAGTAAGACGCCTCCGTCCTAAACACCAATAAAAGCGCCAGAGCTGGAGCTGTCAACTGATAAGGCTGTGGACTAGCTCTCAAGATAGGGAAAAACTCAGGCAACCAATGAAATGAAACTGCTGAATTATAACAAGCAATCACAAATGCAAATGAAGTAAAAGCTATAACAGGAGGAATCAATGACAAAACAACCCGCGAATTGAAGCTCGAAAACAAATGCCTAAGATGCCTTAAAGAACTTCTATGTTGCACCCAAGTTTCATGCTTGTATAAAGATCTCTTTTTTCTCATACCCCCTTCTTGAATTTTGTCAGCCCAATCCGGTACTACGCGTAGAATCTTGACAAGGGTAGAAATTAGATTTGAATTCTGTGGGGTTCTTGAAGGTTGAGAGGAACAAAGAACTCTAAAAGTGAACTTCTTATAGACTGGTGGTGGTTGTTGTGATTTTGAAGGTTTCTTAAGGGTAAAATGGGAAGAAAAAGATGCATTTGTTGGAGATTGAATGGTGAAGAGGGTTCTTGGATTTGTCATTGATGAGAATTAGGGTTAGGGTTTGGAGGAAGGTGACAACATGGGAGATGTTTGAAACAAGTGAAGTGAAGAACATAGTGGATACTAGATTAAATGGTTGGAAACAGTTAATTTGTGAATCTCCTTTTTTCACTTAGGAATAAAAAATAAATAAAAAGGAAATGCTAGTGTCACAACAAGGTGAGTCAAGTTCATTGACTTATATGATTAATCAACTTAAGACCATATTAAAGTAAATATTATTCTCTCCGTTTTAAAAACAAAATGACATAGTTTGACTTGGCAGAAGTTTAAAAAAATAAAACAGACTATTGAAGTTAATGTTGAACACTCATAAATAATTGTTGATCGTATGAATGGAAATGATGAAGCAATATTGTCATGGTATATTTTATTTCACCATTGTATTTATTCTATATAGTATCAGACTTTTAATGCTATCTTGAATAATTAGATATTTGACTGTGAAGAGAGCCAAATATTATCGAGTATAGAAATGAAATAGGTGTAAATGAAGAAACATGAATATCGTAGATTCATATAATTGATTCTAACTTCAAAGAGTGTTAATTAAGAGGAAACGTTGTGGATTGTACAAGTCGGAAGTAATTATATATATGAATCTGTGGTATTCATGTTGCTTCAGGTGCACCTATTCATTTCGATACTCAACAATATCGAGTTCTTTCATTTCAAATATCTAATTATTCAAGATATAACTACAAGGCTAATACTAAATACAACAGACACGGTGGAGAAACAAAACACATCATGACAATGATTCATCATTTCAATCCATGCAGTCAACAATTACTTATGAGTGTTCAACATTAGCTTCAATAGTATAAAACACGTTAAGGTTGCATCTCTCAATATTCTTGTAAGAACAGTGTATAGCTTTACAAAGGTAGCCACCTAGTTTAAGCAAAAGCAACAACATAGAAAGAGTAAATCAATATTTCTCAATGTAAACGTTCGACAACACAATATTCGAGGAAAATAGTGATAGTTGAGTAATATTTTGGTCCTAAATGAAACAAAAATGATATTTAAAGGCAATTTCTAAAACTGGAGTAACCATTTTTGGGAATTAATTCGAAAAAGAAGAGTGAGGGGTAAAAGGAGAAACTGTTAACTGAATCATCTTTGTCACGATCCAAAATTATCTAAGTTGTAATGACATAATAACTTAAGAAATTTCTATGTTCTTCTATAGTTATAAAAAGTTTAAAATTCACGTTTGAGAATTGAACTAATTATTTAGTTCAAGGTCCTAACCCAAATACAACATTCAAGTTAAAATCTACTTAAACTTAGTCATTCACATTTTCATAAGAAGGATGACTAAAGGACAAATTTCGAAAATAATGTTAAGTTTATACTATACAGAGATTTTCTTTCAAAGTTAGCTAATATATTAAATAGACTGATATAACATTTGAGAATTGTTAAAGGGGCCTAACACCTTTTTAAAAAAAATATTTGAACGCTTACACTACTTTGATTTTAAATTTAAAAAAATCAAAATACCTTTAAAATGATTTCTCAATTTTCCTAAAATTAAGTAGAGACTCTATTTTCATAATAAATAAGCCAAATTTTAATTTTTTTTTATTATAATATTTGACAGAGTCCCAGAAATGAGTGAAAGTGCTAAAACTCTATAGTGAAATGGAGAAAGATGAGAGCTTCTCTACATGGAGTGTCAAGAGATAGAGGAGGAAATCCTCCATAATTTAACACCTTTCTTTGATATGTTTTGTTATAGCGGACCAATTGCATCGATGCATTTGGGAAGACATGTCTCAAATTCTTCAAAGACAAAGGAGTCTTAGAAAGTATTTGTGTTACATCTTGAAAGAGAACCTTTACTTCATTGTTCTTGAAGAAACCAAGTAGAGATTTCCTCTCAAGAAGTAACATAAATCTTTTTTTAACTCTCCGTTGTCTTGAAGAAACTGAGGCTTGTCTTTCCAAATGCATAGATGCAATGGTTCCTTAATAACCAAGAATACCAAAGAAAGGTGTTAAGTATACATGTAGAGGAAAGCTCCCATCTTTTCCTATTTTACTATAGAATTTTCAACACTTCCATCCATTCCAAGGCCCATTTCAAATATTATAACAATAAAAATTCATAGTTTGACCTATTTATTTCGGGAAAAAAAGTCGCATATTAATTTTAGAAAAATTAGAAAATCATTTTCAAAACGTTTTGATAACCCCTATTTAAAATCAGTAGATTAATATATTATGACTAACTTGAAAATAAAATCTCTTTATAGTCATTCTTCTTATGAAATAATTTGAATGACTAAGTTCTAATTGATTTTAACTTGAAACATTTTACCCGAGTTAAGGTTTTGAACTAAACAATTAGTCTAATTATTCTCGAATGTGAAATTTAAGCCTTTTAATAATGATGAAAAAACATAGAAAGTTTTCAAGTTATTCTTCTAAAGCTTAAGTCATTTGCCTAAATCAAACCAAATATCCATTCATACATTTAATCTAATATTAAAATTGATTTCAATAACAATCGAATTAAAATAAAACAGTGTAGAATAGTTTATTACGACTGCAAAAATTTAATAGTAGGCTACCATAACACTATTTGAGGCTGATTCAGAATGACAATATTTTGTCTAAAATAAATGTGAAGAGTAGAAATTTCATTGTGACTCACTTAAAATTTTACAAACATAAAAAATACAAAAAAGAAATCCATAGCAAAATCAGGATAGTGTTAATATCAAACTAATTATGAGTAATTATAATTATTCAATTACTCATAAAAAATCAAATGAATACATAAAATGTTTCAAATGTAGAAGCTAAAATAAAATACAACTTATTCACACATCAATCCTAAAAAAAAAGAGCGGAGAGAACTTTAACCAATCCATTCTTTTCTCATTTTTATTTTTTTTTTGTTTTCTTTGTCTCTTCTATTCTTTTCTTTTTCATCACTTTTGGATTTATTTTTCATTAAATTCCCTTGTTTCTTTTTATTCTTTTCTATTTTGTTTTCTATTTTTGGGTTGGAGATCTAAAAAAAATTAAAAATTTAAATTAAACATTAGATTCAAATCTTTTTTCGTGGTTAAATCATTTCAAGTTTTCTTATTTATTCATTTTAGTCTACATTGAAGTTGATTGATTTGCTATATACATAGAATTACAATAGTTGCAGTTATAAATAATGATGCTATAATTAATCTTTTTTACTTGAGAACAGTCGTACATAAAATAAATTTTATTTGTAATAATAATATTATATGTAATTTATATATAGCAATAGAATCAAATGAAACGGCTAATCCGAATAAATTGGGCTTCAAAACGAATATTTATTTTTTGCTTCAAGGCGCATATCGGATAGATATTCATCCTATGAACAAAATATTATTAAAAAAATTGAAGTGTTAATTTTTCTAGTAATGCATCCAATTCATGAAATTCTGAATATGCATCTAAGACTGGGTATCGGATCGGGTTGTATCGGTACCATTCCGGTCCGTTCCGATCCGGTAGTATTCAGGACGGAATGGGATACATTGAACAGGTACACGGAACGAAACGGTATCATAATTTGATATCGATATACCGGTATCGGTTCATCCCCGTTTCGGTCTGGTCCCGATAAATCATTTTTAATTAAAATTAAAAATAGTATTTGTGTCATTGTTTTATACTTTTATTATCATTTCTTTTTTGTTTATTTAATTTTAAAAAAATACAAACTTAAGTTATTTAAATTACAAGTTATAAGTATAACTTAATAACTTATAAACTTCAAAAGATTCAAATCTTGAAAACTTATAACATAAGCTCAAAAACTTTTTAAAAAAACTTTGTTAAACTTAACTTACAAACTTATATAAGTAAAAATTAAAAAGAATATCTTTAAAATAAACTTAAGTAAAATTACATTATAAATTTTAAAACTGAAATACTATAAACTAATTAATAAACTTAGAAAAATAAAAAAAACATTCATATTTTCTTAATTCAAAATAACTCAAAAAAATAATTATTTTTTGAAATACCTATATGTGTCGTCTCGTTTATTCCATCCCGTTTCGGTCCGGTCCATTTCGGTCTGTCCCGGTTCTATCCGGTATATAGTGGGATGGTACGGAACCGAGCCTCCATCCCAATAATTTCGATCTGGTTCATCCTGGTACCGATCAACAACCCGGTCAAACCGTCCCGTTTCGATCCGGTACCGATTCATTCCGATCTGGTGCCCAGCCTTATACACATCTAAGTCTAAAGTGGAAAAAATCAATGTTATTAGCATATTAATGCAAGTTAATTATAGCAACACTATCAATATTCCATAGCTTAAGAACATATAAGAAAATGAGATTAATATGCGTACCTATTAAGCCGTTTGTTCCTCAATGTAGAAGCGTGTTTCAGACGTATGGAACAACGAGCTACGTCTTCCTCTCATTATTCTTCCTACAACTAGCCGTCGAATGTGCAATTGATTTATGGTTAAGGAGATGAGTGGGGACCTAGCTTTGAATTTATAGGCTTCAACCTTAACCTAATGGGCCACCCGATAATAGGCTTATTAGGTTTTTTTTAACGAAGCCTACACTACCGTCAGTATGCATCAATATATGAAGTGATTTGGGTCCAAAAAAGAATTCAATATATAAACGGCCCAATTATGTCTACCAACTATATTTATTTAGCGTGTTTCATAAATTGTAACAATTAAGTAATGTTAATCCATATTTAGTTAAAATTCCAACAGTTAAGGCATGTATCAAATTATAAATACACATTAAACAAAGAAATTAATGTAAAAGAAAAACTGAGAAAAAATCACAAACAACTCATGATTTGTGCTTATGTAAAGTCAAAGTAAACCTAAAAAGACTTCAAAATTAATTAGCCCCTACCAAATAAGCAAATTGGAAGTTAAACAAACATCAAAATAAAAGAGAAGAAAATCAAAAAATAAAAAGGAGAGGGGAAATGAATTTAAGCTATTAAATGAATTTAAACAAACAAAGGAGGAGGGATATGACACATCGTATTAATGTAGTATGGATGAAGTGGAGGCTTGCCTTTGAAGTCTTGTGAGTTGTGTGATAACAAAATACCATCAAAACTCAAAGGTAAGTTTTAAGAGTGGTGGTTAGACTAGCATTGTTGTATGGGGTGACATACTGGCCAATCAAAACCTCTCATGTAAAGCAGATGCATGTTGCCAAGATGAGAATGTTGAGGTGGATGTATAGTCATACTAGGAGCGATAAGATTAGAAATGAGGATATTCAGAGAAAGGTGGGAGTAACATATGTGGTGGACAATATGAGAGAAGCGAGACTGAGATGGTTGGGAGATGTGTGGATGCACTAGTGATGAGGTGCAAGAGGTCGATGTTGCGGCCAAATCGCACACGCAAGTGCACGTGGTCGTTCAAGTATTAAAGTGACTCTTTTTGAAAGCCGGGTATCATACCCACAAGGACTTACGCTTAGAATTACTTAACTTCTCTAACTTTCAGCTAAACACAAGTGTATTCAAGATTTCAAAAGTGATTTAGTTCCTACTTCTAAGATTATAACAAAATGTAACAAAAGCGATTCAATTTCAAGGGTTTAAAAATAGAGATTAGGTAGAGTCCAGGGTTGCAGTTTTTATCAAGATTCATGCAATCAATATCATTCATATTAGCATTTATCAATTATCGAATCAATGAATCACAGGGTTAAATATATGATCAGGGTCTCCTGACCTCTAATCGCCTACGATAAATAACACCCTAACTACATCGTTGAGCAGGGATAAGATGAATTAAGTATCGAGCATTACGATTTCTTCCTGTATGGTGACCCAAGCATGGTTTCTAGGTATATCTCTATCCTAGATACAAATTAACCCTAGCTATTTAGAATTAATCAATCCCTTTATGCCCCACGTTCTATCCTCTTATTCCTCTCCCGAGTTCAATTTGGATAATAATTTTATTTCAATGGTGATCAGTCACGAAATACGGAAAGCAAGAACATAAGAAAGATTCATATGATAATTGACATTAACCTAATAACAAAATCAATATATTACAATCATCATGTAGCCACAACCCTAGAACTAAGGTATTTAGCTACTCATAATCAAAGAATCGATCAAACAATGTTCAAATAACATACAAAGATCGAAAGGAAAAGAGTTTAGGAAAGAACCCTAAAATTGGTGAAAACGTTCTCCCAAGTTGTCGTTTTTCAAAACACAGAAAAAAAAGTTTTAAAAAATAAAAATAATTACCTATTATACTAAAAGTTGAAATGGCCAAATTGGGCACTGATGGCGCGTCGCGAAGGCATCTTCAATCTTATTTCTGCGAAT
This sequence comes from Solanum acaule, assembly GCA_036250505.1. Classification (NCBI taxonomy): domain Eukaryota; kingdom Viridiplantae; phylum Streptophyta; class Magnoliopsida; order Solanales; family Solanaceae; genus Solanum; species Solanum acaule. The sequence goes on from JAJOOR010004642.1 coordinate 13,572, forward strand.
CTTTTCTCTTTTCCGCGATGCGGTCTGGCCACGGAGCACTCTGCCTCAAAACCGACCTTCGCGACCAAAATTAAACTCCCTCTCTGCGATGTGGAAAGGACACGGAGCGCTCTGTCTAGAAATTTATTTCGCAAGCCAAAATGTAATTCCTCTCCGCGACGCGGAGAGGATACGACAATGCCTTAGTGACATTTCCTCTAGCTTCTTCCTTGCTCTCTTTTGACTTGGATCTTCTGTGTTCTCACATTGTCCATTTTTTTTGCGCTCGTTTCTCTTCTTAAGCTTATCTACACAACTAATCACGTTAGTTAGCTCATAAACAGACAAAAGACTCAATTAAACTATACACGAACACATATTGAATTCAAACTAAGCTTAAATGCGGGGATAATTAGCTTTCTAGGCATATAAATATGCCTAAGATCACTACCCCACACTTAAAGCTTTGTTCATCCTCGAACAACTTACTAACTACTCCTAGACCTAGACTCACTACTATGGTATTTGTGCATCCGCTACTATCTTCCAAGGATCTGTACCCAATTAGCACAAGCATGTTTTTATTCAGACTATGCATACTTCTGTAATTAACTTGACAACTTTTAGCAACTAACGCGTTCAACAACATGTCCACTATTACATATCACCTATCCTTTATACAACAAGTGCCCCTCACTCCAAAGAATAGTCCACACACTCAAATCAACAACTTGAATATCCTTTAAGGACTATGCAAACAAGGTACACTCTCACTCAACAACAACATCAAACATGTATGCACTGAGAACCATTAGCTTGCCCATTTTGTATATTTATACTAATAAAGTGTGTTATGCTCAAAATCAAACAAGACTTGTTCGGGTTGTAATGTAGGCTTAAGGTAAAGGAGGATTCGCTTAGATAAAATTAGTGACTTATCCTCCCTAATGCACTGTTTTCAACTTTCCTCTTACATTCACAACTTTTTCTTTTCGTTAGCCCCCTCCTTTTTCATAGGTTTCCACTAGTGTTACCAACCTTGCCTCTATTTCTTATTTGCCCCTTTATTTTTTTTATTTTTTTTTACACTCGATAATAGCCACACTTGCCTTAGAGATTTCTCTCGAGTTAAGGTGCACAATGCCCTTATAAGGGCCAGTACCATCATTAAGGTAAGCACTAAGTTAGCCACCTTCAACTTAGGTTTTAAACCTTAGTCAAGGTGCACAATGTCCCAAGGACCAGGGCCAATCTCAGATTCATTCTCATGGGGTATACAATTACCTCCTCTTTTCACCCTTCCTCAACCAACTACACAATTTCACCCTATTTACTCTTTCCACTATTTTCACTTTTCCTCTTAATACAGTGCATTAAGGATTTGGGATCAAAGCTAACGGTATCAAAAAAAGGGATTCGACTTCATTATGTGGGTTAGAACAAAATCAAGGCTAAAAAGGCATAATTGGGCTATACTAGGGATATTCTTTCTGAACATGCTACAATTCAAGACAATTCAAAGAAAGCCTATTATCATCTTTTAAGCATAATAACACTTGTATTTCGCTTCAATAACAACCTGGGCAAGTTCTAGACTCAGATGCATTCATGGATATCATCCAAAACTCACTGCTCATGGCACAAGTTATACTCAGAATGGATCAGTCACAACACACAATCATATCATGCACAAGGTTCAGATTAAGTTTAAGTTGCACATTCAGATCATATACAAGAATTCAACTGCATTCATACATCAATTTCAACCATGCTTTTCATGCATATTCCTTTCAGACTTTCAGCTTCAACACAACCAAACCTAAGACTCAATGGCGAAATTGCCCTTAAGACAGTCATCATCAATCTATCATTGGACAGCTTCGCTCAACTATGACTACATACTCAATTCTATAAAGAAAAAATCTTTTTTTTTGCATTTTGTACAGTTCAACGGGACTATCCTTAGCCAAAGAACCGAAAACAACCTCCAAGGAACCCAAAATAAAACAAACCAAAGACAAAACAGACTCAAACAATGTTCAACAATAGAAATATATGTACAAATCAGATATGTTTGTCACCCTCACCCCACACTTAGCTCAATGCAGTGTCATCTTAGGTACTCAAACTTCCCCAAAATGACCAACAACATACTTAAAGAATTATCACGTTCATCAAACCGAATGGGCATTACAATATCAATTATAACCATGCAACAATTAGTAGTGTTACTCAAGACTTCACACAAATAATCTAGACCTATGAATGCACAATATCGGCCAGCCAATACCGTCAAGCACACTTACCATTCACATATTCAACACCAACATAATGTCTACTCAGAATTCGACACTATATACCCTTAGCTGACACTACCCAATTATGGTTTACAGACATAATTAACCAGCCATCATAATAGCACAAAATTCAAGTAAGAGCATGCAAAAGAAATTCCAACTCCCACAATTCCTCCAAATCCACAGGTCCATAACAATTAGGTAATTCTACTCAAGAATTTGAAATCACATAAAGACACATAAAAAACTGCCCTAACACCACAACCCATCAACTTCAAACAATTTCCCACCACAACTTCCTAAAATAACAGATATGCAGAGCAATAACAGAAACATCGAGTAGGAAAAATTCAGAACACATACCTGCAGTCGTGAGATCAGGGAAAATCGACAGGGAAAATGGTTGCCTCGACTCCTCGTTACGGATAAAGGTTGGAAAATTGAACGAAGGGGAGAATGGGGGGAAAATTCGTGATTTAGGGGAAATAATTAGCGATTTACTGAAGACTTAGGGGGTTATAAGGGGTATAGGTCAGGGTATTTTAATTAAAAATGGGTAAAACCCGTTTAATTAATGAAAATTAAAATTTAATTACCTGCGGGCGCGACGCAGGGCGGACACGAAGTCCACTGGAAATTTAATTCCAAGCGAGGCCAATAGTTGACCCTTTCTCCGCGACGCGGGGCTAGCATGGAGTAGCCTTTCTTGACGTGAACACTAGGTACCGTCGAAACTAAAATTTAAGGCCCCCTCCGTAACGAGGTCCCTTCACGGACCTTTCTGCCTCAAATTGGACCTGGCCAGGCAAAATGTTGCCTCACCTCCACAACGCAGTCCCTTAACGGAGTTGCCTTGGGCGAAACTTCTTCTTCCTGCACATTTTTAGCTCAGCACCCATTAGTAAAAAACATGATAGGTTGCCTCCCATCCAGCGCCTTAGTTTTGGTCATGGCACGACGCATATTTTTGTATTTTTCTTAATATATAATTTATTTATTTATTTTTACTAATTCCTAAGAACTAAAATAACCAAGTAAAAACAAATAAATCTTATCTATTACAATGGTTCAAGGGTTGCCTCCCGTGTAACGCTTGATTTAACGTCACAGCACGACCCATCTCATGACTCATTCATCATTCAATGTAAGCGTTTCAAGCTCACGATCCACATCACTTTCAAAATAATGCTTGAACCTTTGACAATTCACAATGAAAGTACAACTCTCATCCTTGTTTCTTAACTCCACAGCACCTTGTTGGGTCATCCTCACCACTTCGAAAGGACCACTCCACTTAGAACAAAGCTTTTCGGGGAACAACTTCAACCTTGAATTGAATAGCAACACTAGTTGACCAGGCTCAAAAGTGCGCAACACAATATGCTTGTCATGCCACTTCTTGGTCTTCTCTTTATATAACTTAGCATTTTCATAAGCGTGGAGCCTAAATTCTTCCAACTCGTGCAGTTGTGTTATTCTCTTCTTACCGGCTAACTCAGCATCGAGATTTAGCTTCTTGATCGCCCAATATGCCTTATGCTCCAACTCAGCTGGTAGGTGACAAGCTTTTCCAAACACCATTCGATAAGGAGAAGTCCCTATCGATGTCTTGTATGCAGTCTGGTATGCCCATAAGGCATCATCTAACTTGTCAGCCCAATTTTTTCTTTGGGCATTCATAGTCTTTTGGAGGATCTGTTTGACCTCCCTATTCGACACTTCCACCTGCCCACTAGTTTGAGGGTGGTATGTTGTAGCCACTTTGTGTCTCACTCCATATTTGGCTAACAAATTATGCACTGAATTATTAATAAAGTGCGTACCTTCATCACTGATCATAGCCCTTGGAGTTCCGAACCTAGTGAAGATGTGTTTTCGGAAGACCTTCACAACCACTTTTGCATCATTGGATGGTAGTTCAACTGCCTCCACCTACTTAGACACATAGTCCACTGCGACTAAGATGTATTGATTACCACGGGATGATGGGAATGGTCTCATAAAGTTTATCCCCCAGACATTAAAGATCTCAACCTCCAGTATATTGCTGAATGGGATCTCATGCCTCATCGAAATGGTCCTATCCTCTGACACTGATCACAACCTTTCACAAACAAAGCAACATCTTTAAACAGAGTAGGCCAAAAGAAACTAGATTATAATACCTTATGCACAATTTGTTCGCCTCCGTGGTGTCCACCATATGGTGAAGAGTGACAACTCTCCAACACTTGTGTCGCCTCCTGTTCAGCTATACACCTTCTCATCATCTAATCAGGTCCCTTCTTGATTAAGAAGGTCTCATCCCATATATAGAAGTATGCATCATACTTCAGCCTCTGCTTTTGATATGTTGAGGCCCCAGGTGGAAATAAACCACTCACCAGAAAATTCACAATATTAGCATACTAAGGCACTTGAGCAATGTCCAAAGCAAGCAATTGCTCATCAGGAAACTCTTCACGAATTTACCCCTCATTCTTCACATGAGTTGAATCCTCCAGTCTGGACAGATGATCAGCTATCTGGTTCTCAGTTCCCTTCATGTCCTTTATTTCAAGATCAAACTCTTGTAGTAGCAGAATCTACCTAATCAACCTCGGCTTGGCATCCTTCTTGTTAAACAAGTATCGGATTGCAATGTGATCAATGTAGACTATAACTTTGGTTCCCACCAAGTATGATCTGAACTTATCAAATGCGAACACTAATGCCAGCATCTCTTTTTCAGTCACAGTGTAATTCGACTGAGCTGCATCAAGTGTCTTGCTCACATAGTAGATGGAATGGAACATCTTTTATTTTCTCTGCACAAGTACTGCCCCAACAACTATGTCACTGCGTCACATATAAGCTCAAAAAGAAGCTCCCAATTTGGAGCAATCAGAATAGGAGCTTCAATCAACTTCTTTTTCAGCAGCTCAAATGCCTGCAAACACTTTTCATCAAACACAAACTTCATCTCTTTCTCTAACAGGCTGCACATAGGTTTTGCAGTCTTAGAGAAGTCTTTGATAAACCTTCTATAGAACCCAGCATGTCCTTGGAAGCTTCTAACTCCCTTTACTGTGATGGGAGGTGTCAGCTTCCCAATAACTTCCACTTTAGCTTTGTCAACTTCTAGCCAACTTTTGGAGATTTTGTGCCCCAACATAATGCCTTCTCGAACTAGGAAGTGACACTTCTCCCAGTTTAGCACCAGATTTGTTTCTTCACACCTGGCAAGAACTTTGTCAAGATTAGTCAAGCAAATTTCAAAAGACTCACCAAACATCAAGAAGTCGTCCAGGAACACTTCAACAAAATCCTCCACCATATCATGAAAGATTACCATCATACATCTCTGAAATGTGGTTGGGGCATTACACAAGCCGAATGGCATGCGTTTGAACTCATACGTGTCATACGGGCAAATGAATGTAGTCTTCTCCTGATCTTCTGGTGCAATAATAATCTGATTATACCCTGAATAACCATAAAAAACAGTAATATTCCTAACCTGCCAGCCTATCCAACATTTGATCAATGAAATGTACCGGATAATGGTCATATTTTGTGGCGTCATTCAACTTTCTGTAGTCTGTGGGGATCAACTCATTCTTCTCATTTGTTACCATCGTCATTCCGCCTTTCTTGGGCACACACTATATTGGACTTACCCATTTGCTATCTGATATTAGGTACACAATCCCTGCATCCAACCACTTGATTACCTCTTTTCTCACCACATCCTTCATCAATGAGTTTAATCTCCACTGATGTTGTGCACTCGGCTTATGCCCTTCCTTCATGTATATTTTATGCATGCACAACGCGGGACTAATACCATGGATGTCGGACATTTGCCACCCCAAAGCTGATTTTCTCTTTTTCAGGATGATTAATGTTGCTTCCACCTGTTCATCAGATAATGCTGCAGAAACAATAACCGGTAAAGTTTTATCTTCACCCAAAAATACATACCTGAGGTGGGCTGGCAATGCATTTAACTCCAGCTTAGGTGTTTCTTCAATGGAGGGCTTGGGTAGAGGACCCAATACCCTATTTAGAGGCTCTCATCGATCTCCAGATGTACCTTCAAGTGCCACATCAAGAAATTGCACAATTTCCTGTGCCTCAGCATCCCCATAAATATCATCCCCCACTAACACTAGCTCTAGAGGGGCCTTAGATGCAATGTAGCGAGCTTCTGCCTCAAGATCTATCACAGTTATGACAGACAACTCTTAATACACTGCTGGCAATTTTAAAGCTTTATACACATCGAAAACCTCCACCTTATCATGGGCCCGCATAGTGAGTTGCCCAGCTGCTACATCTATCATCTCTCTCCCAGTAGCCAAGAAAGGTCTTCATAGGATGAATAGGACCTCAGGGTTTGCTCAAAGTTCAACACAACAAAATCTATTGGGAAAATCAATGATCCTACTTGCACTAGCACATTCTCTACAACACCCTCAGGCCTAGCTACGGATCTATCAGCCAACTGTAAGATAATAGTAGTAGGTTTAGGACTACCCAACCCCAGCTTTTTGTGCAAAGAAGTCGACATTAAATTTATACTAGCTCCTAGATCACACAATCCTCATGCATAAATGCTCTACCCTATAGTGATCTAAATCGTAAAGCTACCCAGATCTTTCAATTTAGTGGGTAACTTATTTTGGATTCTAGAGCTGCACTCTTCAGTAAGTGCAACAGTCTCATACTCTGTCAGCCTCATTTTATTCGTCACAATCTCCTTCACGTATTTCGTATACCTGGGTATACCCTGCAAAACATCTACCAATAGCAACTTAATGTGAACTTGTTTCAAAAGAGAGAGGAACTTACCAAAACATTCATCCTCATTCTGTTTCTTGAACTTTTGAGGGAATGGAGGAGGTGGTTTCACAATTGGTTGCACTCTTTCTTCTTATGCAACAACTTCGCCCTCCTTGGGTTCACTCTCTTTATTCACAACATCAATGTTTCTTTTCTTAGGAGCTAACTCCTCCAATTGTAAACCACTGCGAGTACCTACTGCATTTACTTGCTTAGAATTTGGGTCAGTGTTACCCGGCTAACCTCCTTATGGTCGTGAGTTCTGGGCACTAGCCAGCTGCCCGAATTGCTTCTCCAGATTCTATATAGCTAACTGATTATTTCTTGCATCAGCAGCTAATTGGGCTTGATCAGTCATAAACTTTTTCAGTATCTCTTCCATGCTCATGTTACCAGATTGTTGTTTAGGTTGCTCCCGTTGGGCCTGTTGTTGGTGCCCATCTGTATTTCCTTGGTGTCTATACTGATTCTAGCCTTGACTCTGATTTTGATTTCCACCCCAAGAAAAGTTCGGGTGGCTGCGCCAATTTGGGTTATATGAGTTCCCATAATTTTGTTGTCCTCCTCCTCATTAGGCATTACCTACAAAATTCACAGAGTCCGGTTTGCACCACATACCTCTGCACTATGATCACCACCTCCGCATATCTCACACCAATATGGTAATTGTTGAATAACATTTACCTGTGCGGGTTGTTATCCCAATGCTAGATTGTTGAAGTGAGTGTTCCTCATATTCTGCATAGTAGCAATATGTATAGTCAAGGCAGTCACAACATCTACCTCTAACATACCTATCGTTTTCTGAATCACAGGTTTTATTCCTCCCCCATTCCATTCAGGGTTGCCCTGAGAGATCTTGTTCGGCAAGGTGAATAGTTCAGCCTATGTCTTCTCCAAAGCCTAACCACCTGCAGTTGAATCAAGTAGAATCTTGGTGTTAGGCTCCAATCTTTCAATGAAGGTATGGACCAACACCTCATTAGATTGATGATGATGAGGGCAGCTCATCAACATTGATTTAAACCTATCCCAAGCTTGGTACAAGTTTTCTCCCACTTTCTGCCTAAAGCTCAAAATGTCACTCCTCAACTTAGCTATTTTTCCAGATGGAAAAAAATCGAATAAGGAACTTATGTGCTAGATCATTCCAATTGGTAATTGAGTTTGTGGGCTCTGAGTTTAACCATCTTTTTGCTTTCCCAAGCAGAGAAAAATTGAATAAAGTGAGCCTCACATAATCCACATTCATTCCAGCTGGAATGTACGTATCACTGATCTCGAGGAAATTCTGAATGTGAAATGTTGGATCCTCGTGTGGAAGACCAATGAACTGCCCATTAGTGTGTAGTAGTTGCACCATACTCTACTTCAATTCAAACCTCCCACCAGCTTCAGGTTTCTGAATACAAGATGTCACATTGGTGGGACATAGGATTGCCACGTCTCTTACTCTCAACTCAGCCATTATTTCAGGTTTTTCTTCCTCAACTCTTGATCCTGGAGATGTCGATTCACTAGCAACAAGAGGGACCGGATAAGTAAGTCGTCTTTGCCTTCTCCGATAGTGAACAAACCTTTCCGGTTCAGCTAGAGGCGATACCATTCCTTGATCGTCGGCCAGTTTGAAACTTCAGATTAACCTGCAACAATGAATTGCTAAGATCAAGTTGTCAACACTTGCTTTTTAACTTCAGAAATCAGAAAAAATTAGGTAATTTCTAATTCTAAAGTCCCCGGCAGCGACGCCAAAAACTTGTTGCGGCCAAATCGCACACGCAAGTGCACGTGGTCGTTCAAGTATTAAAGTGACTCTTTTTGAAAGCCGGGTATCATACCCATAAGGACTTACGCTTAGAATTACTTAACTTCTCTAACTTTCAGCTAAACACAAGTGTATTCAAGATTTCAAAAGTGATTTAGTTCCTACTTCTAAGATTATAACAAAATGTAACAAAAGCGATTCAATTTCAAGGGTTTAAAAATAGAGATTAGGTAGAGTCCAGGGTTGCAGTTTTTATCAAGATTCATGCAATCAATATCATTCATATTAGCATTTATCAATTATCGAATCAATGAATCACAGGGTTAAATATATGATCAGGGTCTCCCGACCTCTAATCGCCTACGATAAATAACACCCTAACTACATTAACCTAATAACAAAATCAATATATTACAATCATCCTGTAGCCACAACCCTAGAACTAAGGTATTTAGCTACTCAGAATCGAAGAATCGATCAAACAATGTTCAAATAACATACAAAGATCGAAAGGAAAAAAGTTTAGGAAAGAACCCTAAAAATGGTGAAAACGTTCTCCTAAGTCGTCGTTCTTCAAAACACAAAAAAAGATTAATAAAATAAAATAATGACTTATTTATACTAAAAATTGAAACGACCAAAACTGGGCACTGATGGCGTGTCGCAGAGGCATCTTCAATCTTCTTTATGCGAATCTTTTCTCTTCTCCGCGACGCGGTCTCGCCACAGAGCACACTGCCTCAAAATTGACTTTCACGACCAAAATTAAACTCCTTCTGCGTGACGCGGAGTGGACACGGAGTGCTCTGTCTAGAAATTTATTTCGCAAGCCAAAATGTAATTCCTCTCCGCGTCGCAGAGAGGATACGACAATGCCTTAGTAACATTTCCTCCATCTTCTTCCTTGCTCTCTTTTGACTTGGATCTTCTGTGTTCTTCCATTGTCCTTTTTTTGCGCTCGTTTCTCCTCTTAAGCTTACCTACACAACTAATCATGTTGGTTAGCTCATAAACAGACAAAAGACTCAATAAAACTATACACGAACACATATTGAATTCAAACTAAAGCTTAAATGCGGGCATAATTAGCTTTCTAGGCATATAAATATGCCTAAGATCAGTCGGTTGTAGAAGGCATGATGAGAGATAGAGTTAGACCAAAAAAGTATTGGGTGAAGGTAATAAAACAAGATTTGATGCAACTTCAGTTTACCGAGAACATGACCTTAGATAGGAAGGTGTGGAGGACATGTACTAGGGTAGAAGATGAATAAGTGGTATAGTATTTTCTTGCTTAGGGTAGTTGAGGTTTGTCATTGCACGTGTTTAGTGCTAGCAAAATGAACTCATATTTTGGTAACCCACCCAACCCTTTTATATTTTAATGGGTTGGGTGAGTGATTTCTTATATAGGTGAAATATGGGTTAGTACACATATTCAACCCATAGAAATATAGATAAAATATGGGTAAAAATATTTTCCAAATCAACTTATTTTTAAAAAATATAAGAAAAATGACATACCTCAAAAAAGTAAGGAAAATATTTTTCAAAACTTTTTTTCAACCTCACACCTCAATTTTCAACCATAACTATAACACCTAGGACTTCGAGAAATGGCTAAAGAGGGCAAACTGGTAAGTCCACGAACTCAAAATGGACCATGGATCCTTCACAACATCTTAGACGGTCTATTTAGGGGTCTATGACCCGTCTTGGGCCTTGTGAACGACTGTCCAAGGCTGCCAAGGTTGGGGGTCACCTAGACGGCCCGTGGTGACTTGGACGGTCCATTTAGGGGTCCTTACAAGTTACCCATCCATTTTTAAATTTTGGGTCAACTTCAAACGATGATATCTCTCAGCACATAATGAATTAGGTGACCCATAACCTATCAAATTAAAGGTCTATAAATCCTCTTTCCAACGCCACCAAGTTTGCCTCATTGCGAGTCGAAGTAAAAAGTTATGCCCATTTTAGTGAAGCCCTATCAGGCAGGTGAAACTTCAAGGCACGTGAAGTGTTTCACAGGTTGTGTGGCACTAAATGGTCCGTGAAGCCTTTCTTTTAAGGCACCTCGTCAGTTTTTAAGTTAGGATCATTTGTCTTTCCCCAAAGTATTTGGTACCTAAACTACATCATTTTTTAAACCCTATTTCAAGACTTATATGAGTGAATTAAGCCCTAAAACTATCAATTTCAATTCATTCTCCTAAATTCCCTAAACTTGACTAAATTCATCCTCTCCAAAAATCTTCTCTCTAGATCATGGAAGAAGAAGAAGCTAGGGTTCTTCAAGTTCAAGTCTTCTTTCTTCATCATTGCTTAAGGCTTTAGTCAGTGTATGTAGGGAGTTTATAAATGGGTTCTATCCATCCATTGAGCCCCCAAAGTTTCTTCAATTCTCTATTTCAAATTCCCAAAAATTGATTAGGTTTTCATTCAATTCCTCATGGGTTCTATTTATATGGATTCAATTGCTTGACTATGGTCTTATTTTGTTGATTTAGACTTGATTACATGATCTTCAACTAATTCCATGTGAACCCATACATCAATCTATGAATTTTGACTATGAATCTTAATTTACATGAATTTATAAAGAAGCTTGAATTTATGAATATGTTTTTATGAAAGCAATTTTTATGACTCATGTAAGCTTATAAATGAAGGTATATATATGTTCTATGAAGCTTGGTCACATGACATGAATGACATCTAGATTTTTCCTCAATGCTTTTGAGTTATTTTCCTAAATCAAGTCTTGATTAATATGGTATCCAGATATGCCATCAATGATTATAGATCACGCTTTTAAAACCATTACAATTAGTAGTAGTACATTTCTAGTATGGAGTTAATAACTATGGGCCTTATAAAGCTATTATGACAAGATCATGGATGGTGAAAGGTTTTTTCACGCATGGTGTAAGGAGCTACTCTATGATGTTTCTAGCTTGGATTGATTGCTTAATTGTACCTTTCCATGGATGATAATATGACTTTAGCTTGGATTTGTTGCTTAATTTTGCCTTTCCATGGATGATGAAAAGAATATGGTTAAAGACGATTCCATGGGATGTTTTACTTAGCACCGAGTGGGCTAGCGACGATTACCCATGTCCCATAAACTATGTGCAACCATAGGATGTTGTCTTAGATAGACATTAGCTAGTGGATCAACTTTAACTCAAATTCTCACCTTGGCAAGTGAGAACACCCATTTTCGATGTGGGGAAAACACTGGATTCCCTGTTATAGCTCACATGGTCTATGTCGGTTAATGGTAACCTTCCCACAAAATGAACTAAATCAATTACTAATGCTTTATGAAGCTTCCCGTATGATTTAAAGATGCATTGATCGTGTTTATGATTTATGAATCTTCTTACGTGATTTTACTATGTTTTAACTTGGTCATGCATTTCATGTTCTCGATTATGTCCTCTTATGATCACATCTCATGTTTTATTGTATTTCCCTCACACTTTGTACATTCCATGTACTAAAGCATACTTGTGCTTGCATTGCTTCACTAATGTAAGGCTTGACGGTTCTTCTCCCTCCATTCATGGATAGTTGATTACATTAGAGATTTAAAGACTTGGTGAGCCCTCATACTTCGAGGATGATGTCACTTTTATAGCTTTATGTCATTTTCGTTTTTCAAATTTGTATATTATGTATGAGTTACGTACCAATCACTTTCCTTATGATGTACTATATGGCTTTGACACTTATGTTAGATTTCCGCTTTTGTCAAACTATTTATGATATAAAACTGTCTTTTGAACTCTTTAAATTCTATTATCTTGTATGATGTATGCTAAGTGGTTTGTGTAGCGCCTCTTGGGGTTCTATACGCCATGTTACGACTAGGATGTACTTTGGGTCGTGACAATAGCTCAAGTCTCGAGTACCAATTATTTTAACTAATCCAAAATGTGTAACTTAATTCTTAATTGGAGACGTGACTCTTAACCTCAATTCGAGCTCGGATCTTAATTTGGATATCGAATCTCGAGTCAGTATTAAAGGTCGGATTGGGGTTGGCTATCGAGTTCGGGTCTCGTATTGTTCAAATGTTAGAGTAGCATCTTGGTTGGGAAGTCGAGTCCCAATTAGGGTGTTAGGGGTCGATTCTCGGGTCAAAAGGCAAGATCAAACTTTGATCAAAATTTGGGTCAAGTTCAAGTGTTAGGTCCCAGCTCAGGTGTTGGATCCAAGTTTGGATCTTAATTCAGGGTTATATCTTAAGTCAAGACTCAAGGTCGGATATTAGATTATGTGTCATATTTGGGTCTTGGGTCGTTCATCGAGGTCAAGGTCAAATATTTATTTGGAAGTTGAGTCCCAGATCATCTGTTGGGGTCGGGTCCTGATTAGGGTATCGAGGTCAGATCCAAATTCAAATGTCGAATCCTGAATCAGATATCATGGTCGGGTACCATATTCAACGTTAGGTCCCTAATCGAGAGTCTGGATCGAGTCCCGATTTGGAAGATGGATCTCTGGTCAAGTCTTGAGGTCAGGTCCTGATTTGGAAGTGGGGTCCTATGTCGGTTGTCGATTTCAGTTTTATGATACAATAAAATCAAATAAAGTATTTTCAACATTTTTCATTTAAAAAAAGACTAAAATATTTTCTCCATATTGAATTCTAAAGTAGATTACTATTTAATCATGAAAATTTGGGTTAATATGGGTCAACATATATTTTACCCAACTCATTTATTACCCAACCCATTTTTACCCAAATGAAATAGAATTACTGACCATTTTATGTTGACCAGTTTTCAATCCACCCAAATTTGACTAACCCACCCATTCGCCACCACTACACGTGTTGTATTAATGTTGTTCTTGTTTTGATATTCATCATTATTTATTATTATTTTCAATAATCTATCCTAGTTTGTTGTTCATTATGTTTTGATTATTGCACTATTTTGTTGTTGATTGTTTCCCCCTTATGACCCTATGATAGGCTTTACACTATTTTTTTTGTGACTTGCTATAATTTTTTTCTTTGTATATGAGATTGCTGCATTTGAGGCGAGGGTATTTTGATAACAACCTCTCTACCACCATGAAGTAGTAGTAAGGTCTGTGTACACTCAACCCTCCCCGAACTCTACTTGTGAATTTCACTGGGTATGTTGTTATTGTAGGGAGGGGGAGAGGGGGGGACAGTAGACATACACAAACTCGACATAATTTAAACAACAACAAAATGTAATTTGTTACTAAACTACAGAATTTTAGACGCATAAGTCTAAGCACATAAATGAAAATGAAAGATTAAATACATAATAAAGATTAAATAAAAAATATCTTTTGCAGAGCAATCCATCCTGGCCCAAGAACCGTAACAGGTAAAACCCTTATATCTGACATACCAATCCTTGAGAAATAGTTCTCGAATGAATAATCGAAAAGATTCTTAGATTGCATATCATGATATCTTGTAATACTGATGTAGCAACATAAATATGTGCATCTCCTAATCCTGTTATGCCTCATCCTCAACATCTATCTATGGCTCGGGAGACACTGTCCTAGCATAATCCTCAAAAAGTGCAACAATTCTTGCTCTACTTCTACCTCGATCTTGTATGGGGGACCTTGCTACGGATACAAGTGCCTCATATCCGACCACAACTGCACGAGTCACCGCTATTTGTGAAAAAATGAGAAATAAAATTTAGGAACTCAAGGAATAACCAATTATGTACGATAAGGAATCAAGGAATAGATTTTTTCTAAAATGACATGTAGCCTTTCGAAGATAGATACAAATGTTATCACATCAATACACAAGACTCTATTAGATACTTGTTCTTATATTGTGATACTGGTGAACCTAGATTTTTCTCATATCAAATTGTCACGATCCATAATTTAAAGGTCATGATGGTAACTATTCTAAATCCAGTAGGTAAGGCAACCCCTCACCCCAACAAAATCAGAATGATATGTGGTGGTAATTAAATAATGCGAAATTTAAAGTCTCAACCCCAATTTTCATAAATTGAAAGAAGTGCGAAAATTAACAAAATATACCCAGAATCTAATGTTACCACTAAGAGCATCTAACTGAATAAAATTGTCTCAAAAATTAAAACTTTGTTTGAAATAGTAAGGACATGAAAGTAAAGACGGATGGAGTTTAACACTGTTTTGAACGTCAAGTAGCTCACCAAAGATCTCAAAGAAGTATCACCTAATATAGAATATTAACTAGGCCGATTAGTGCTAGGATATTGTATAAAAAAGATACAAGTAGAGTAGTATGAGTACGATAACACATGTACTCAACATACATCATATACTGATCGAGCTATATTAGAGAATTATATCATATAAATCATAAAATGTACGTAAATCATATAATAAGTTCAATTCTTACACCAGGAAAATGAGAACTAAATATTTAACAAGAAACATTCCATAAGTAAAAATCGACAACAAAGTTGGTGTAAAATAATTTAAATGATTCAATGCAATGCAGTAACCTATGTTTATACCGATATATCCCTGCTACCACCAATGGCATGTCATAAGCTAGAACCTATGAAAAACTTGCGAGGTCCATATACGATGCAATACAATGATGATCAATGGTTCTTCTAGTACACATGCATCTACTACCATCAATGGGTTGCTAGTAATTAGGACTCATGAGGTTCATATATCTACCTAGAATCTTTTTCCTCGGACATGCAAATTAGAATCTTACCTCGATAGTAGTGAAAGTGAACAATGACTGCAAATTGGAAAATAAGTACTTGGGCCATTCAGTTGGCATTATTTTCCACATAATGGGCATTTGTGTCCTTGCCCCTAAAAGAATATTTTGAATCAAGTGGCTAACCCAACACGATCTATAGCCATCTTTCTTAATGGGTTTCTATTAATTTCGTTTTCGGAAATCGGTTCTCATCTTGGCCCTTTAAAAACATCTTGATTTAGTTCGTGCATTGATGAGCTATTCTTTAATAGATCAAGTTTGGCCCACCCAATTAATATGTATAATATAATTATCTTTTGATTGAGACAGATCTAAGAGGATGTAAAGTGTTATTATGCAATGAACACATAAAATAACTTCTTTGCAATTAGGAAATTTTGTAGCATAACCTTATCAAATATTAGAACATAATGATGAGTTTAGACTATGGATTAATTCCATGTTTTAGTGTTAATACCTCTCTTTTGACATTATAATTAAGTTATTTTCTTTTCCTATTTTGTTTCTTCTTATATATTTTAATTTAATAAAGACTAAATTGTGGATTTTCTTAATTTAAGTATCTCAAATACCAACATTATTTTTTTCTAATTATATAGTCAAAAATTTGATAAAATTAACAATCAAAAGCGATAACTATTATTTATAGGATCACATAAAATTTATTTCATTGTCGGTTTCAATTTATGTCAAAGTGTTTGATTGAGAATGAAAGGATTTTATTTTTTTTGAAGTTTGTGGTCCAAAATAAGTTGTCGTTTGACGATATATTCCTAAGTATTTTTGAAAAAACATTTTGAATGAAGTTTTGTGGAGTTTCAATAGTGTTTGACCTTAGTTTTTAGGAAACATATTTTACTTTTTTATTTAAAAAAAATGACAGTGTTCTAAAAACTATTAAAATATCATAAATTTGACACAAAATTATTGTTTTTATAATGAACTAGATAACACTTGATTCAAAAATCATAACACAATTTGTTAATAAAATTACTAATAATACAATTACCAGTTATTACAATTAGTTACGAAGATCCATCAATAAAAACAAATAATAATAACAATGTTAGGAACTGGCAATTATTAAATATATTCTTCCCATATTATACGATCAATCTCTTTTAATAAGAATGTTTTTGATGATGATTTGACTTGATAGAATTATAGTTAGAGTCATAGTTGATGTTTTTGTTAAAATTTCTTTTTAAATAAAATATAAAAAATTGAGATATCTTTAAAATTTTAAAAAATCCCCAAACTAGATTTTTGCCCCAAACCCAGTTTTTCTTTTCTAGATTTTGGGATCTTGAAATTTTTTTGGCCAACTTTTTTTTTATGGTCATACTTGACAAATTAAATGGCCAAACAATTTTTTCCAAAATTTCTCCACAAAACTACTTGCAGTATCTATGGGCAAACATATCCTTAAAACATATTTTCACAACTAAAAATTATTTCATTAAGAGTATATTAAGTTTAAGGTTAAATTATTATCGAATATAGAAAGATATTAAAATTTTCTTAGAACTGATAAAAAAAGACATATTACACAGACAAATTTTAACTATGCCTTAATCGACAACTGAATAATCCAATTTTGTAATGCAGATTTAGATAAACTTCAATTTAGAGAAGGCATGTTTAAACACCTCAACTCGTCTCTATTATGCCAGTTGAACACTTTAACTTACAAGATAGTTATCTAGATACCTTCGAAATTTATATATCACATCAATATCGAATGATCAGAAATAAAGTAAGAACAAGTTAAAATGTCTAAATGTGCATTTCTGAAATGAAAGTGTTAATTATCAATTAACATAAAATAAAGATGTCTCCTCTATATAAAGAGAAGTTTGGGAGCCTAGTGATTAGGGGTGGTCATAGATAGCAAAGTAATTTGATTTTTTTATTTCGATTTTTCAGATTCACGATTCAATGTCGATGTTTTTTTTTCTTTTCAAAGTTTGGTTCTCCGATGTACGGATCTCGAAACTTCGGTACACCAAAGAACTAAACTTTTACTATATTTTTTTAGTAAATAAAAATAATATAATTACAATTCAAATAGTTAACTTTGAATATTAATTTTCAAGAAGAACGTTAAAGTATTTTTGCTGATGTCGTCATGCAAATGAACTCGTCTTCATCCTTATTTTCAATGAGCAGTAGTTGGAGGCACACTATTCTTTATAAAGACAAATATAACCTTTTAAGCCCAATAAATATTTGGAAAATTACAGAAATTCCACCTTTTAATTTATTTATTACCATTATCCTCTATAAGTTTTACAAATCTTCAAAATCCCTCATTTTCGCGCATCAAATTAGTGTATCAACGCTTATATTATTGTATCTCGCGCATCAGATTAATGTATCATCGCTTATATTATTGTATCTGGCGCATCAGATTAATGTATCAACATTATATTATTATATCTCGCGCATCAGATTAATGTATCAGCGCTTATATTATTGTATCCGTTTGAGGGATTTCTATAATTATAAACTTTTAAGGGATAAATTGTAATTTTGTCATAAAAATATGTGATTTCTACAATTTGCCCATATTTATTTTATAGTGAAACACATTATCACTCGACACAACTTTAAATTTTTTAATATCTTATAATTACTTTGATTTTATCTTCATTTTATTTTTCATTAGCATCGAAGAAATATTTTAAAAATACAAACTAAATGAAATCGATATCAACACTTATATTATTGTATCTCGCGCATCAGATTAATGTATCAATGCTTATATTATTGTATTCGTTTGAGAGATTTCTGTAATTATAAACTTTTAAGAAATAGATTGTAATTTTGCCATAAAAGTATGTGATTTCTGCAATTTGCCCATATTTATTTTATAGTGAAACACATTATCACTCAACACAACTTTAAATTTTTTAATATCTTATAATTACTTTGATTTTATCTTCATTTTATTTTTCATTAGCATCAAAGAAATATTTTAAAAATACAAACTAAATGAAATCGATATCAGCACTTATATTATTGTATCTTGCGCATCAGATTAGTGTATCAGCGCTTATATTATTGTATCCGTTTGAGGAATTTCTGTAATTATAAACTTTTAAGGGATAAATTGTAATTTTGCCATAAAAGTATGTGATTTCTGCAATTTGCCCTTATTTATTTTATATAGTGAAACACATTATCACTCAACACAACTTAAAATTTTTAATATCTTATAATTACTTTGATTTTATCTTCATTGTATTTTTCATTAGCTTCGAAGAAATATTTTTAAAATACAAACTGAATGAAATCGAACCGAAGTTAAAATTGAAGAACCAATCAAAATTTAATAAAACTGAACAAAAGAACCCATAGCCGGTCCCAACATTTGCTCAAGACAAAAAGACCAACACTACCCAGCGCCAAGATTCACTGTATTTGGGATTCTTCCATCAGTAGAGAGTAGAGGAAGAAAAGCAAATCCATGGAAGCCCCTAAAACTGCGCCACCCCAAAGCCAAAATCTTCCTCCTTCTCAGCCACCCATGAACAGAAAGAGGCCACTTGATATCTCCAAGTCACAAAACTCCCCTTACAACAAGATGAGACTCATTGTTAAAGATCTTCGACCCCATGTTATCGAGGTACACTAGTAAAACAAATTCTGTATAAATTGACTTACTTTTGACTCTTCTTGCTATTATTGCTTGTGGGTGTCCTTCAATTTGTGGGTTTTCGTATTAAATTTCTCTGAGAATTGAAAATCTCTGAAAAAACTTGACTTTGTTTGGACTGTTCTTGTTATTATTGCTTGTGGGTGCCCTTTAATTTGTGTTTTTTCCAATTAAATTTCTCTGAATAAACTTGACTTTGTTTTGACTGCTCTTGTTATTTTTTGCTTGTGTGTGTTGCTCTTGAGAATTGAAAATCTCTGAATAAACTTGACTTTGTTTGGACCTCCTCTTGTTATTTTTTTTGCTTGTGTGTGTTGCTCCTGCTTATTTGATTCCTCTGGATATATAATTTTGTATTTTTGCTGGATTCCATTTATAATGATCCACATTTTCTGTTCAATGCTGGAGTACAATTTTCGATTTTGATTTCTTTTCTTCATTTTAAAGAGGTTTTCGAGCTTCTTCGAGGGTAAAGATTTGACCTTTATCATACTAGGGGTTTTGGGTTTTCTTAGCATTTATAGTGCAAATTATCCATGGATTCACTAGATGTTGAAAGAAACTATTGTAGCAGCTTTGTTAGGTTTGGTTTATGCATTACTAGTATTAGATGTACTCTGTATACAAGTTGGAAACTTGGGGTTGGGAATAGGGTTCTTGCAGTGGCGGAGCTAGGAATTTTACAAGGGTGTGCAGTATTTAAAGAAACGACTAACAAAAATTTTCAGGGTATGTTCATAGTTATCTTGCTCAACCCAACTACTTTACCATGAATAATGTCAATATTTTATTTTCCACCAGATACATATCGTCAATTCAGTCTGGATCACCTTTAGTTATAAGAGATACACAGTGAATTATATAAATTGAGATAATGATTTTCTAATGGATGGATCGAGATTTTTACTAAATACAGCCAAATATTCATGAAAAATTAACATTTATTTATCGGTTTTTACTTAAATTTAAAGTTGTTTATAATCCATTGATTTTGCTGCTTCTTAATAATGGATGTATGTTAAATTTCTTGTGTTTTGCTAGCAAATATGTGAAAATTTTAGTAAAAAGTTTAAATCTTAGTTAGTTCTCTCAATTTACCCATATGACATTAGGGAGGAAATTAACCCCTTATTAACTTTTTTTATTTCGAAACTCCTAATCTACTCATGAGGGAATGGAAAATACAATGGTACATGTGTAATTGCATATAACATTTTCTTCTAATTCTTTTGATAGAAACTTTCTTGAAATGTTATTTTATATTCCCTACAAATAAATACCCAAATGAAAGTTTCAATTAAATCGGAGATTTGCTCTGATGGTAAACACCCTCCACCTCCAACTTAAATATTGGGAGTTCGAATCACCAAGGAAGCAAAAGATGGAAGTTCCTATTGAGGTTTTAAAAAATAAATTAATAAGTAGTACTTCCGTCTTCCACTTTTGCTTGTCCAATTTATAATCAAGAGATAATTTATAATTATGTAACTTCTAATTTAATCTTATTATTGACTTTAGTCATTTTTGAAAGGAATTCATTATATATAAAAAGTGATATAGTAAAATTATCATTTTATTTGTTATTTTTTAGAGGGTGTGTCAAATCAATAATTGACAAATAAAAATGGATGAAGGGAAGTATGGCTTCTTTGAACCATAGGCACCTTGATTTCTGTCTCCAAGATGTTTCTTCAGCCTTAGCTAACTGTTGGATCTCCATTTTTAATTGCAATAATTTTTCTTTTATGCATGAGTCTATACCCTCCCTTCGGTGGCCTCTTGAAGAACTAAATCTCTTTTAAAGCTTTGTTAGTCCTGGTAGAAACTTTCCTGAAAACCTCCCTGCTCCATGTAATCAAATCCCTCTTCAAAGATTTCAACTTTTGAGAGTGCATGAAATCCGTAGAACTATTAACCATGTAGCTCTGCCACCATTGTTTTATCAAGTTAGTAAATCCTTCCTTCTGGAGCCACATATTCTCAAATTTAAAATAAGAAGGTTCGTTTGACCAGTCAGCACTCTCTAAAGAGATGGGTTTATAATCCAAAATAACCTTGGGGAGAGCCAATTGAACATCATTCCACTCCAAAGAAATCAAGAATCTATCATTAGGGGGCAGATTGACTCTCATCAAGTCAGTACTGGATGGCCTCCCAACATACATGATGAGCCTTTTTCCTATACCAAAGAGCATTGAGAAAAAAATTAACAGGGTGAGGAGGTCCTTTCTATGGCAAGGAAACAAGGAGAAGAGAGGTTACAATCTGGTGAAATGGGATGTTTTGACCCTCAACAATTAGCAAGGGGGGCTTAGTTTGAAGAACCTCAGTAAACATAACACTTCTCTTTTGCAAAAATGGCTTTGGAGGTTCTGCTCAGAAGTGGGAGCCATCTGGAGAAGACTTATAGCAGGGAAATATGGTTTACTTACTCAATGGACAACTGAGGAAGTTGTGGGCACCATTGGGTGTAGTGTCTGGAAAACCATAAGAAGACTGTGGCCCCAGTTCAACAATAACATCTCAATCACTGTGGGTAATGGTTTAAAAACTAACTTTTGGAATTGGTGTGGATTGGAGAAGATAGTCTTAGAAACTCTTTTCCACACCTATATACCTTAAGTCTTCAGAGGAATGCCAAGGTAGCCCAAGTTTGGAGCCATCAGGGTTGGGATCTCTTATTTAGAAGAGCATTTAATGACTGGGAAATTTGAGAAGTTGCCAATTTATTGGGAGTTCTAAACTCACATCCAGCTCTATCTGTGAGACATGACAAACCTAGATGG
This sequence comes from Solanum acaule, assembly GCA_036250505.1. Lineage (NCBI taxonomy): Eukaryota > Viridiplantae > Streptophyta > Magnoliopsida > Solanales > Solanaceae > Solanum > Solanum acaule. The sequence goes on from JAJOOR010004642.1 coordinate 35,632, forward strand.
AAACTACACAACAAGGGGGTGTTCACAGTGAAATCATGTTATTGGAATCTTAACACACTACAGACAGCTAGACAGATGGCCTTGGAAGCTAGTTTGGAAAACCAAATGCCCTCCAAAGGTGGATTGTTTTACTTGGTTGGTATGTAGAAAGGCATGCCTAACTCATGAGGCTTTACAGAAAATGGGATGGCAGATTTACTCAAGATGTGTCATGTGTGAGCTGGAAGAAGAAATCAATGATCATCTATTCCTTCACTGTAAGGCATCTTTGAGCCTATGGAACATGTTTTTTTGTTTGTTAGAAGTTAGGTGGGTGATGCCTAACACGACAATGGAACTCCTAAGCAGTTGGAAAGGTATTGGCAACAGCGGAAGAAAAGAATTCTGGTGGAGAACTATCCCATCATGCATATGGTGGACTCTTTGGAAAGAAAGGAACTCAAGGTGCTTTGTTGGACAAAAAACTAACTTACAGAAAATTAGAATGAATTGTATAAGCCTTTTGTTTTTTCGGTGTAAACAAAATCTGATAGGGGAGATAATAGAATTAGTTGATTTTATAGGAAACTTGTAAAGAAAACCCTATGTGGGATGTAAGTTTCCAGTTCGTCAGTTTTTGGGTGATGAGTCTTTTGGTGTGAATACAAGATTACCCTTTTCTCAAAAAAAGAAAAGAAATCAAGAATCTATCAATTCTAGAGGCTTGTAGTGAGTTTTTCCCCTGGTCTAGGTAGAGAAGCCCCCTTGCAATGATAAATCATCTAAGCCCATGTCTTGAATGAATTCAGAGAAGCATTTCATTGCCCTAGATCTTCTCTTGTCAATTGAGTCTTTCACTTTCAAATCTACTGACATTAAAATCTCTTCCGATGACCCAACTTTCATTCCAAAGACCCCTTACACTGGCAAATTCATTCCAGAAATCATCTCTTTCCCAGTTAGTGTGTGGCCCATAGACACAAGTAAAGCAGAATCTGAAATCAGTTTGAACACCTTCCATCATAGCCGACATAGTGTGTTGCCCCTGATGTGCATCAATACAACTCCATTGTCTTTTATCCCATAATATAATCCCCCCCCCCCCCTACCCCCTACTCCCTACCCCCCCTATTGCCACTGGCTTTCAGTTCAACCTATTCAACCAATCTTGAACCCCATAACTGTCTAGCTATTTCTACAGAACATCCTTTGATCTTAGTTTCCTGCAAACATAGAATGTCAGGCTTCCACTTATGGATAAGAGAATTGATGGTGGTCCTCTTGCTCGAATCATTGAGCCCCCTTACATTCCATCTAGTGATCTTCGCTTTCATTCAGAGAAGGCTTTGAGTTGTCCGTCACTGCTGGATCCTTCACTTCTTTCATATGTAATAGTGCAAACCAATTTCTTTGCCTCTGTTTCTCCCTTTTTTCGATTTCTTAACCTCGCTACTTCTCCCCTTATGCTGTTGCTTTTGAGATTGCCTTTTCTGCTCCATACGCAGAATCATATCGAGGATTTCATGTTCGAAACCTGAAGAGTTCACCCCAAAAGCCTTACATGCTTTAGACTAGGCAATTTTAGTCCAACACGATGTCTTAGTTACGGCTGGAGTATGAATTGCCTGATGTATATTGTGATTATAACAATCCCAGGTTAAACGCAAAGTATCACTGCCAAATGAAGGGGAAAAATTAGAACCCTGAAATTGGGAAAGTAAGATTGTAGGTACTAAGAAGGGAGAGTTAAAAGTGACAGGAATTGCATGTACTCTGCTTCATCATCTGCATCGTCGATATCCACCATAGAACCATTGTGATCCGTTTTGATAAGAGGTAGGCAAGTCGCCGTTGATGGATCCGTAGAAAAAGTTCCAGCTGGGCCCTTCATTTTTGTGGATAAAGTGGAGGTTTACTGATAGAGATATTGGTCCGGCCCTTTTGAATACCACTCATGTAATTGTGGCCTTGTCTTAATAAAATGAGCTTTATACCTTTTCTTTCTTCCGGAATAATATAAGTGGTCCACTCTAGGCTGAAGTGGACCGCTAAGTCTACACTAAAGTCTATAGCTATCTATGCCTTGTAAAATGTGACCAGGAGCATTTTTTTCTGATGAAATTTAAGTTCCATCCTCTCTCAACCATTGCTAAGAAGAAAATTCTTTCACCAAGAATTCTAGTACAGTTCCACCCATATACATCGTCAACCATGAAAGTCGTACTACAGTCATCCTAACCCAGCAACAAAATTTTCCTCCCTAATAAAAGCTCACTAAAGACGCACCAACAAAACTCTCACAGACTCTTTCAAAGCAAAGACCCAGAAATCACCTTCAAACTCCGGACTCCTCTTTTCTGTTACTCTGAAAGCTTGGAAATAGTTTTCTTTAGTTGTTCTGCAGAATAGAGATTCATAGACAAGGAAATTGTTGATTGTTCTTTCAATGAGACTGGAAAAGTTGACATAATTTGAGCAAATGTGAGATGGCAAGATATGAGGAAATGAAGACAAAGATGGAGAGATCTGTAAAGAAGGAAACAAGTGGAGGGGAAAGAGCAAGAGAAGAAATGATTAAGTTCAAACTAATGTAATTAATATAATGTCCATTTGGAAGATGACACCTGTATAATTTAGTTTTTAACATGGGTTAGCGTTTCACACTCTTCTAGATTCTCTGCCATGCTACCTCTCAGGGTGTAATTGTCTCGACCCAAAATCTCTTAGGCTAAGTAATTGATACCTAATTACCCCGAATTGAGTATACCTATTATCTAATCAGTTTAAGCAGGAAAAATAATAACTGAAGGAACTTAAAGCAGAGGAATAATTTAAGTCTAAAAATAACTTTGTGAAGCATAAGTGTCTACAACCCCAAACGATACTAAGTCTGAACTAATACATACAACACTATCATGGTAACATCTATAGAGTAATCATGGGACATGCCCATATCATAATAACTTTCTAGAATAATTGTAAAAACATAAGTAAAGACACCATAGAGAGTATATGGTTGGTTCACCACTGTGATTGGGTCAACCTTGTTGTCCTCTAAGCGGCCTTCCTGATTTAGTGGATATATATGCATTTAAGTAGAAAGCTTAGACCCAATGGGGAAGTCCAAGGAAAAGTGGAAGCCAAGAAGGTTGCTTATAAATCCAGTCAGTTTTTTGTCAGCCAGGTCCAAGCTTAAACCTGAACTTGATTTGCTAGTTGGTTTTTTGTTAGTGGAAACAGTTGACTGGCCAGATATTCTGGTCTATAAATCCAGTCAAAACCATTTCTCTGAAAATGGTTTCTTTTTGATATGTTGTCAAACTTAACTCTGACCCTCTTAAGTAAATAACTCTATCATTGATGACTGGCAGAGAGAATAACTATCTGTACCCAGGACTAAGAGGGTGTTTGGATTGACTTATTAAAAGTAGCTTATAAGCTAAAAGCCATAAGTTGGTCATATCCAACTTTTGGCTTTTAGCTTATTTTTGTACTTTTTAGTCTAAAAGTAAGTGCTTAAAAGCACTTTTTGTCTTTCCCGAACACCTCCAATAACAAAAGAGAGTTTAAAAGCCATAATTCTACCTCATAGCCAATGCATGTGTGACAAATGCACCGAGGATAATGGTTTCAAATTGCTAATTTGATGCGCTATATTTAACCAGAATAAGGGGATTGTTATGTGTAAAAATGAATATGATGTCAAGTTTAATTTGTTATGTATTTATTTTCTCATATCCTTCTCAAGGTAGGGGTAAGGTCTGCGTACACACTAACACTACCCTCCCAAGACCCCACTTGTGGGATTATACTGGGTTTGTTGTTGTATTTATTTTCTCATATATTATTTTTGTTAATGTTTTGAAGTTGTCAAGATTCATTTTAAAAATACGAGACCTCATGCAATGTAAATGATAATCAAACATCTGAGGGGTCTTATCCATTAGCACCAAATGACACTGGGAAGAATGTTGTATGGGGCAATCCGTGGCCAAAATCTGTGTGTTCTCTTTGCCTTCATGAATGCTACTTTCTTATAAGAATTGGATGTTATAGGGTCTTACTTTTATTTGTCATCTTGAAGGTTCTCCGTACTCCTGACTTCCGCAATTGCAAGGCTGCTACTGAAATTCGTCAACGTAAGTTTCCTATCAGATTTATTCTTTACAATCTTTTCATTTCAAAAGTTATCATGAAATAAATACATCACCAAACTTTTAGCAATCTTAAGCCACACTAGTCATGAGATTATTGACATGCTAGCACGTTCTCGTGTCCCTGTTTTGCTGATACCAATATGATGCATCATGTGAAAGTTCTGAAGTTAGTAAGAAATGCACGGCTGTTTGTGGCATTCTCTTCTAGGTTACAATCGGGTGGGAAAAAAAATAGTTTTAGTATGACCTAGTTGGTTGCAGGTGGTTAAACATCTACCTTACAAGCCAATTCTTTCTCTGGAGCTTATGCCCTGTACAATAATTTATGTAGCAGCAGCTTTCAGCTATTCGTATAGGAAATGCTTGGATTTTTTGGTTTGCAAAATAAACTGATCCGGTAATCTATGTAAGAACTTGTATTAGTGTGATCCACTTTCGCTGGCACGTGGATGTATCATACTTGAACAATGTTTAAATTTCATTAGCATGATCGGCACAATAACATACTCAGTGTACTACTTTGCATGGTCAGGATTTCTCGCTTAGTTAAGTTATTTTTAGCTATAGCAATCCAATTGCCCGCGGATATGGTAATCTGTTGTTATTGGAACCATGCATGTTGCCTCTTTTAATTTTTTGTTGTCGAACTATGATCAAGATTTTCAACATGACAATCAGCATGTTATATCAGACATGGATCCTTATTATGTGCATGTAAATGTGCAGAGTTGAATCTCCTGATAGATCTTTACAAGGAGGTGATGGAAGAAACAGTAAACCTAGAGGTGGCTAAGGATGCACCCGGAGCCCAGAATTCTTCAGTGGATATCATGGATGAAGAAAAGCCTAGTGAGCAACAGAAAGACATGAAACCTCCTCCCGAAAGTGAGGCCTCTGTGAAGCCTGAAGGCGATTCATCTGAGAAACAGGAAGCTGAAGATGATGGGGTCCAAGGGACGGGTACATATGTCGTTGGAGGTTCAGCATTTGGCTGGAACTTCATAACATACACCAGCGGGAAGGCCATCTATTATGGACGAACCAAAGAGTCCTTCCGATCTTCATATGTTAAAACTGAATGAAGTTCCCAAAGTTCAATTTTACTCTCTATTTTAGGGATTAGAATTGCTTGATGTGTGTACTATTATAGATTCGGATATTTGGTTAGTTCTACGTCCTCTTTTCCTCCCTCCTCCTCTATCTTGTATGTATCGACTATCGAGTATAACTGCTGCATCATCTAAAACTCTTGAAATTTCAACCAGGATCCACCTATGTACTTGAGAGACAATCTCTTTATTTGAGCATGACATAACATATGAAGAAACCTACATATCTATAGCAATCTCTTTAAGGTGTATATTGTATTGAAAGTATCGTGTTGTAAAGGGATTCAACATCTACTATATGTAACCTGCCTCGTCTTTGGCCTTGACTTGTTAATTTGGACAAGGACACATAGGAATATCATCTAACAAATCATTGTATAATAAAAAATAGTTAACCTCTCAAACATGTATACAAACTAGACACCAAGTCTAAAAGGGGGGAAAATGAAGTTTTTGTAATCAAAAGTATAACAAGACTTTTGATCACATGAATATACTTGGATTTCAAATGCAAAATCCTTTTTCAAAATTTTCAAAAAACACAAACAATTAATCAATAACATTAAGTGCATAATTAGGGGTTGATCAAGATTGCTCATTATCATCATTAGGTTCCTTCTCATCTGCCTTGTCATGATCATTTGCCTTGTTATCATCCTTAGCAGGCTTGTCGTCGTTATTATTATTATTATCATCATCATCAACAGGTGTTACAGCACTCTTCTTGTTAGTAGTAGCCTTGAGGACATGTTGGTAACTTCCTTTCTCCATGAAAAGTTGAGCAAAATGGTGCTTGCAATAAAGGACTCCATCAAGTGCAGCATATGTTGCATGAGTTAAGGCACAACCTCCATGAGCACACTTGAAGCATGATTTGTGAAATGCTTCTCCCTCCAATATTACCTATATATCAATCATTGCAGTGACGAAATCATGATTTTCACTAAGAGTTTTTAGATAATGAAAAGTAAACGCATGAACAAGTCAAGAGGATTTAACAACTACAATAAATAAACAACGTAATTAATTTTCTATCGAAGGGGTTCAACTGACCTTACCTGGCTTCGCCCTTGAATCATCATTATATTATGAGACAAAAAAACATTAATCATGTTGATAAAGTTAGTTTGGTATAATAAGAGTCATTTTTCAAAAATTAACATGATTAATGTTACCTACATGATATCAATTATAATAGCGGCAGAGTCATGATTTTTACTAAGAGTGTTCAAGATGAAAAGTAAACTCATGAACAAGTCAAAGGGGTCCAATATATCAACTGTATATACATAAAAAAAATTAAGTTAAATCATGAATAAATAGTATAATTCATTTTCTACTGATAACCTTACCTAACTTCGCCCCTGAATCATCATTATATTATGAGAAAGAAAAGATTAACATGTAGATAAGTTCTGTTTAATACGATAAAAATCATTTTTCGAAAAAAAATCATACCTTTTCAAGAGGGTAAACAGTTTTGCTGCAAGCAGCACATTTGTCTTGGGTTCCAGAGAACATTGCAGAGACTTTGCTTGGAGCCTTTGCCTACACAAAATATTAAGGCATTTAACCATTTGGAGGATTGAAGTAAATAATACTACTATTTGACTCAATTTATCAATTTATGTAACACATTTTTTTTTTGAGTTTATTAAAAGAATAATTCACATTTCTATAATTAGAAAGAATTGAACTTTTAAATTCTATTTTTATCTTTAATGAAATGATTTACGATCAGACAAATATCAAGATTTGTTTTAGATTATAACATTTCAATTTTATTTTTTTAACTTTGTTTCAAGTCAAATGGTGCGACATAAATTAAAACTAATTACTGGAAGTATATCTTATATTTTAGTTCCAAACAGTTTAACATTGATTATATATATCTATATGATCAATTATTTTTCATTATTTGATAAAATTAATATTTAAAAAAAGACAGAGAAATGTGTGTGTGTCCAATAACGTACCAGAGAACTTTCCTTCTCAGACTTGGCTGCATAAATTATAAAAAAAATAAGGTTAAAAATAATAACAATTATATAATATAATTAATTAAATAAATTACGTAAGGTTGTGGTGGAATGGTAAGTACTCCCTCATTCTTAATCAGAGATTCATAGATCTCGGGTTTGAGTTTAGATAACGCTTTATCCTCAACGTGAGACATTTTGGTAATAATAAACTAAGTATGAGAAAAGGCAAGATGTCTTACAAGAAGTCTGAAAGTTTTTGCTAAAATTTCCAGATTCCTTAAAAAGTTGTTCGAAATGTGGCTTGCAATAGAGGACTCCATCCATAGAGGAGTAGTTGCTCATCTACATGACAAAAACATCACAATGAGCACAAATGCGAAGCTAGGATTTCAACTCTACGAGTTTTAAATTTTATGATGATGATTTTAAGTGATAATAACTTGATTCTAGATTTAATATTTGTACATATTTAATAAATTTATTAACACAGGTTCGGCCAAATCCGCATGCAGGCTACTAACTCCGTCCCTGAGAATGATATAAGTGACGGTGAGATTTGAACCAAGGACATGATCTGTGTATTATCATGCATATGGAAATATTTATGACCACGAAAACACATTTTTATTTATTTAATTATGTTTATTTATCGGAGTAAATTAAAGCTCATGTAAAAACAAAAGCAAATTAAAGGACAAGAAAGCTAGAGATGGAAAAATAAGATCATCTTTTATCAAAGTAGAGCAAAAGAAAAAGAGTAGTAGAAGAAAAAGGTAATCATAGTTGTAACTTATTACTCTCTCCGTTTCAATTTATCTGTCTTACTTTCTCTTTCACATGTTGACAACCACATGATTCAAAAATCTTCTTTTCATAACTCTATGTACATAAAGTCAGAATCAAATAAACAGATTAAAACGAAGCTGAGTAGTAAAAACATATATATACCACAAGAGTGCCTTTGCAATGGCTACATTTGAAGCATGACTTATGAAAAGTAGCTCCATCAGCAGATAACAAATCAACAAAGTAAACTGTCTTATCACAAGCTTTGCATTTATCCATTGTCCCTGTGAATGCCATTTCCTTTTTATTTTTATTTTTTTAATAAAAAAATTCTTGAAACTCAATCTCAATAATAAAAACTTTTTCTCAATGAGAAATGGCTAAGAAAATAATTTCAAGGATCCTATTTTTCCTACTTATATCTAATAAAAACCTTCTTGGTCATTGAGATTAAACAAACAAACAAACAAACTACTCACTAACTTTTTTCTATTGGAAATACTTAATTGAATTTTACTAGTACACATAAAAACATGACACGTGTTTGGGAGATCCACTTATAGGAGGTGAAATTGATGGAACTTAATTATTTGAACCCTAAAAAAATGTGGATATAATAATTCTCTTTAATTGGAGTGAAATGAAGCCCTTTTTCAACTCTTCACCATGAGAAATTTGTAGTATTTTTCCTCCTTCTAGTTAGTTAAGTAACTTAATACCATAGCTACAATATCTCTTTCGTCATTTTGCGTACTATTGTGACAATTTATATCCTACGTGATATTTTCTGCGAAGGAAAATTTAGTAAGCCAGTAAAATAAAATAAGGTCTTAGTTTCCTATACTATTCAAAATTATTGTTCAATTTCTTATTTTCAACAAACTATTAGAGCTTGACTTACCATAGGATTTCTTCACATTAGTCTTATTTAATTAGATGATTAAAGATATCATAAATTTACGAGAAAGAAAACATTTTTTTTAAGTTGTAAAACAAAAGAAAATGGGACTTAGATAAAGAGGAAAGCATTGCTAAGGAATTGATAAATTATTTATCAATACAATTAGAGCCGTCAAAACGGGCTTAGTCCATGGGACCGACCCAACTCAACCCGTTATTGGGGTAGGGTTGGGATATGATTTTTCAAGCTCATTTAAAACTAAGGCTTATAAGCCTGGTCCATATAAGCCCTTGGCCCTTGAGGCTATATCGGGGATGGGTCGGGGTCGGCCCATGGGCCAAAACTTTTTATTTAAGGGTAACTTACAATAATCTCACTAGTATATAATCTAATTACTTAAATACACGCTATGTTGTAATATTATGAATCTTACCAGATTTTGGTACGTCTAGATACATGTTTCTCGAAATATATAGACTCAAAATTAGGTTAATCTGTTCTAGATACACCCTATCCCAGTAGATTCACATGTATCTAGGATACATAGACAAATCTGGCACCCTCGCCTCCCTCCCATCTTTCTTGTCACTCTCTTATCTCGCTCGCGTATCTGGTATGCGAGATACATGTTAATTACACTAGATTTTTTGCTAGTGTTATTAAAACAACACCATTGTTTGCCGTATTTGATTTGAAAATCTTCTCATTTTCTTGATGTTATAGAATTATCAGTTTGAAAAGAAAAAAAAAAAGAAGGGCTAGCCCGCCCCAGCTCTCGATCCTTCTAGGGTTGGGTTAAGCATTTTCATGCCCTTCCAAATGAAGGGCGGACCCACACTAGCCCTTCAAATTCCTTGGCCAACGAGGTTTGGGCCGGGTGGGGCTGGACCGACCCTTTTTGACAGCTCTAAATACAATTAAGAAATATTTCACTAAAAAGGCATCATTGGGTGCTACCTCTAAAACTAATTAATGTTGTCGAACGTGATAATGTATGTGTCTTACCGGTGATGACTGATAATATTATTTGAAGTTAGAATTTGATTAATCTCTTGTATGTGTTGTGTGTTTATAAAGCATGTTGATTGGTCCTCGGACATAGCATGTGACTGATAATTGTTGGGATGACAATGCTTGTATGAGTAAATTATGAATTGTTGAAAAATGTCTTATATAATAACTTGTGATTGTCATATGTACTTGTGATATTCATTTGCACTAGTTGTATAGTGTACTGATACTCTTTTTGTGTGTATGTGTGTTTCAGGCTGATTATGTGTTGGTTGGGATGGCAATTATTTATCATCAACTTTATCGTCTTGTAATTTAGTTTTTGTTTATATGAGGCTATTTTATTTAAATATTCAAAAAAAGAAGAAAGGGAAATAGATGGTAAGGATTCACCTATCAAATTAGAATCGAGTAGGTGCTCGTATGATACAATGAAGTGGATTTTGACAAAAAGCCAAGAGCTTAACTATCAACAATCTGTCAATGGAGTACCAAAGGTGATGTGATGGAGACAAAGGAGAAACACACAGTGGAATTTTCAAAAGGGAAAAGAGTGGGGTGAGTAAGGTCATCTAAGTGATTCAATTTTCTTCGTTGGTGGCTAATTTGGAAGAAAGGAATGGGAAAAAAAAAGGAAATAAAATACAATAAAGAAGGAAAAATAAATATATAAAAAAAATTTAAAAAATGAGAGGAAAATACAATAATACTAAACAAAAAAGGAAGACAAATGGTAGTGGAAAATATAGAGTAGAGAGTTTTATTTAATCTCTTCAAGTGTGTCTTTCACAAGGGTGAAGAATACCCTTTTATAGGATGTAGAAATCATCCGTTTACAATCTTAAACCAAATACATTAGTACATCTTTAAGACTTACATTAAATAGATACATTACGTTAGGTTGTTGATGAAAAGAAACATCCACAACTAAATGGATTTGTAACACTCCCTTTGAATGTTTATAGATAATGTGCCTCGTTAAAACCTTATTAGGAAAATCTGGTGGGAAAAAACCTATTAAAGAAAAAATAGTACACATATCTTGTATTACGCCTTGAGTGCTGCCTCGTTAAAAACCTTACCAAGAAAACCCAATGGGACAAAACCTTGGTTAAGGGAAAAAGGGTACAACACATATTTTACTCCCTCATGAATATGTTATTTGATATCTCAGAGACGACGCATTCCAATCTTATATCTTAGCTTCTCAAATATTGGCATTGACAATGCCTTAGTAAATAAATATGTAAGATTATCACTCAAATGAATTTGTTGAACATTTATCTCACCACTTTGTTGAAGATCATGTGTGAAAAGAATTTAGGTGAAATAAGCTTGGTTCGGTCTCCTTTGATAAATCCTTCTTTCAATTGAGCTATGCAAACAATTACATTATCTTCATATAATATTGTTGGAATCTTTGTTTGCACAGAAAGGCCACATAATTACAAAATGTATTGAGTCTTTGATCTCAACCATACACATCCTCGGCTGGTTTCATGGATGACTATTATCTCTGCATAATTAGAAGAAGTAGCAACTATTGTTTGCTTTATCGAATGTCATGATATAGTTGTATCTTCATATGTGAATAAATAGCCTGTGTGAGATCAGACTTTATGTGGGTTAGATAAATATCCTGCATCTGCATAACCGATCAATTCTGGCTTGGGTGCTTTAGAATACAACAATCACATATCAATTGTTCCATGAAGATATCTGAATATATGTTTAACACCTTTCCAATGTCTTCTTGTTGAACAAGAGCTGGATCTCGCCAATAAACTTACTGTGAAACAAATATCTGATTCGGTATTATTGGCAAGGTACATTAGTGTCCTAATAGCACCGATATGGAGTTTCATCACCAAAAAGATTTGCATCCTTTTCTTGAGTTTGGAATGGATCTTTATTTATATCGAGATATCTCACAATCATCGGGATACTCAATGGGTGTGTTTTATCTATGTAAAATCGCCTCAAAACCTTTTCAGTATATGCTGATTGATGGATAAATATCCCATTTGTCAAATGTTCAATCTGAAGGCCAAGACAAAATTTGGTCTTACCAAAATCTTTCATTTCAAATTCTTTCTTCAAACACTCAATAACTTTTGAAAGCTCTTTGGGAGTTCCAATGATGTTCAAGCTATCAACATAAACATATACTATTACAAATTTAGATTTTAACCTTCGTATAAAAATACAAGGACAAATAGGGTTATTCTTATACCCTTTCTTTAGCAAATATTATCTAAGACGATTATACCACATTCTCCATGATTATTTCAATCCATATAAGAATTTTTGAAGTTTTATTGAACAAGTTTCTTTTGATTTTTTATATGCTTTGGGCACTTTGAGAGCTTTGAGTGCTTCAGAAATTTTCATAAAATATTGTGATCCAGTGAGCATTATAAATAGATTGTGACAACATCCATTAGATGCATTTCAAGCTTTTCATAAATTGTCATACTTATTAGATACCTAAAGGTAATTGCATCTACCACATGAGAATATGTCTTCTCATAATCAATGTCAGGCCTTTGCGAAAATTCTTGTGCCACAAGTCGTGCTTTATATCTTACGACTTTACCATTTTCGTTGCGTTTTCGCACAAAACCTATTTTACCCTACTGCTTGACACCTTCAGGTGTTCGAAGTATTGATAAAAAAAATTCACGTTTTTTAAGTGAAGTCCATTTTGTTTGAATTGCTTCCTTCCATTTTGACTTATCATTTCTCTGTCTACATTCATTGACGGATTTTGGTTTCAAATTCTCATCTTGTTGCATTATTTCAACTGCAACATTATAGGTAACAATATTCTCCACCATAATATTATTTTGATTCCATCTTTTTCTCATCGATACATAATTTATTGAGATTTCCTCATTCTCATTATTTTCAGGTACATGGACCTCCTTAGTAATGTCATCATTTATTATGTCTCAGAGCTCTTCATGAGCAATTGCCTCCATATTATGATCATTTTGTTCCTTTTCTTTTTCGGAGATTTTTATCCTTAGAATCAATTGGTCTACCACATTTTAAGCATGGCCTAGACTTATTTGCCTTAACAGTTTATCCGATATATCAACTTGAACTTGAGCATTAGCAACTGAAATATATGATTTAATAACTCGTGGAAGGTTAGTAAATGCATCTGACAGCTGAATTGCAATATTCTGTAAATAAATAATCTTTTGAACTTCTTGCTCACATTGATTTGTTTGAGGATCTAAATGGGACAGTGAAAGTGAATTCAAATCTATCTCATTTTTCAACTGCTTTTGTTCTCCCCCTAATTTTGGGTATACTGATTCATCAAAATGACAATCAACAAACCTTGTTGTAAATAAATCTCTAGTTATATGTTCCAAATATTTTATAATAGAACGAGATTCATACTCAACATATATCACTAACATTCTTTGGGGATCCATCTTTGTGCGTTGTGGTGGAGCAATTAGAACATATACCGCACAATCAAAGATTCTAAGATGAAAAATATTTGGCTCCTGACTAAAAACCAACTGCAATGGGGAGATGTAATGATAATTAGTTGGCCTTATGCGCACAAGTACTGCTACATGTAATATTGCATGCCCCCATATTGAAACAAACAACTTTGTCCTCATCAACAATGGTCTAGCTATCAATTGGTTGCATTTAATCAATAATCATGCTAGATCATTTTGAGTATGAACATGTGCAACTAGATGTTTAAGTGTTATTCCAGTGGACAAATAATAATCATTAAATGCCCGGGTTGTAAACTCACCAGCATCATCAAAACGAATTGTCTTTATTGCATAATCTGAAAATTGTGCTTTTAACCTTATTATTTAAGCCAACAACCTTGTAAAAGCCATAGTGCGAGTTAATAATAAGCACATGACCTGTTAAATGGTCCACATGTAGAGTGAATAGGCCCACATATATCATCCTATATCAGTTCCATAAATGTAGGGAATTCCACCCCAACCTTAGTTGTTGGTGGTTTGATAACCAACTTTCCTTGAGAACAAGCAACACAAAAGAATTCATTTAATTGAAGAACATTTTGATTTTTCAAAGTATGTGCATGTGAATTCTCAATTATTTTGTGCATCATATTATAGACGGAATGACCCAACCGGTCATGCCAAATGAAAAAAATATTATATCAGTAAACCTTTTGTTTACTACGACATGTGATTCAACCGTACCAATATTTGTATGGTACAACCCAGAAGAAAGTGTAGATAATTTTTCATGCACAGTTTTCTTCTCCGCATTTGTTCTAGTAATATAAAGGTATTCCACCTTTCCTTCACTTGAAGTCTCAACATGATAGCCATTTTGGCGAATGACCTTGAAACTTAATAAGTTTCTTTGAGACTTATTACAATACAATGCATTATCAATTATAAGGTTTCTCTTTCAGAGCCCTCAATTTTATATTACCATCAATTTTATACTACCAAATATTGTATTAACATATGCTTTTTTCATAACCAAATGAGAGAAATATTTATTTTCTCTTAGTATCGTATCAGTTGTGGCACTGTCCAGAAGACACATATCTCCATTACTCATCTTGGATCCAATTGAAGACTGAGAAATTTTATTTATTTGACTCGGAAGGAAAATTGATGAAATTTTAGGAAAAAAGATAATCCTAAATTAAGTAGGTCTCAGTTGATTAAAGCATCATGTTGATAACGTGTTATAAAATGAGAGGAAAATACAATAATACTAAACAAGAAAGGAAGACAAATGGTAATGAAAAGTATAGAGTAGAGAGTTTTATTTAATTTCTTCAAGTGTCTTTAACAAGGGTGAATAATACCCTTTTATAGGATGTAGAAATTATCCGTTTACAATCTTAAACCAAATACGTTAGTACATCTTTAAGAATTACATTAAATAGGTACATTACGTTAGGTTGTTGATGAAAAAAAAACATCCACAATTAAATAGATTTGTAACAAAAATTATATATATATATATATAGAGAGAGAGAGAGACATGTCATATGGTAGTGTGTATGCCTAACTATATGTTAAGAATATGGTTGTCTAATTTCAGGGTGGTATCTATTTGAATCCGGTTATTCTCCATCTCTCTTCTCTCCATTTTCCTTATATTCTTGTGTGACACATGGCATAAGTTAAATTAAACTAAAACCTGCATAGTTAGACATACTTTACTACCATATGTATATTATTATTATTATCTATACATTCAAAATATTACGTATTTTACTACTAATTAGGAATTTTCTATCATATATTGAGAAAGATACATTGAGATACATGTATTTTAGCTACCAGATACACTAAAATAGGGAGAAAGGCGAGCGAGATTCATTATGTATCTACATGTGAATCACACTAGATACATGAATATATATGTAGCTGGTGTGATTCACATGTATCTGGTAGGAGAGTGACAAGTGAAATTTATTATGTTTCCCAGATACATGTGATTCCACTTGGATGCAATGTATCTAGACAAACTACACCTAATTTTGACCACATTTATCTTGAGATACATGTATCTAGACACACCAAAATCTTGTAAGATACGTAATATTGCAAACTAGAGTGAATTTAAGTAATTAGCTCCTAAACTAGTGAGATTGGTAAGTTCTCCTAAATTAAATGGCTAAGATCTGATTGCCCAAAGTAAATCTCTAATCATGATTTAGTTAATAAATACATTATATCTTTGTTAAAAAACCCATTGTAATCCCACATTCTTAGCAACATATTATTTTGTCCATAAATATAGAAAAAAATAGTTCTCTTCCTAAATTTTTATTACACGTGATGTTTCTTTTATTTCCTTTTTAAATTAATCTTTTTATTGCATTTTAGAGAAAATAGGTGAAATAAAATAGAAGAAATAATGTGATATTTCTTTGGAACTTTCTCTTAGCATTAGTTATTGCTTATGAGAGGCGGCAATATTCCGTGAAATTTCACGAGATGCCTCTCATAAGCAATAACTAATGTTAAAGAGAAAGTTCCAAAGAAATATTGCAGAAGAAAAGTATTTTTCCAATTTATTTTCATCTCTTTTTCCCCTATATCCTCCCAAATGTAATAAAAGATTAATTGAAAAGGAAATTAAAAGAAATATCTTGCATGAAGAAATTAGGAAGAAAACTCTTTTCCCTCTATATTTATAGATAAGACTATAATATGCTGTTAAAATTGCGGGATTACAATAATTTTTAAAATTAAATATATATGTATTTATTATATAAATCATGGTTAGAAATTTATTTTGGACAATTAAACCTTAGCCGTTTAATTTAACCTAAGACATGTGTAACTAATCAAACTAAGAACTTGAGAAAATGGAGAGGAATCAAATCATATTCATTCTGTTATAAAGTAGTCTGAGGTGAATGGGGCTATAATAAGACCCCGTAAAATATAGATATGTAGTTGGTAATGGACTAATAGGTTGCATTTGCTATTTTCTCAAATAAGGACGTTAGGAAGCTTAGATAATATTTTAAATATTGTATCTCGAAAATTGATCCAAAACTTTCTCCAATTCAAGGTCTAAAACTCAAATTAAAATGTGATGTGCAATGTCAAAACCTGAAATCTGAAATATTTATCACTCATAGGATCCTTCACAATAGCAAGACTCACACGTGATCGTGAAGAAGATAACTAGTTTCTCCAACAATAAAAAAATCAAGTGTTTTCAATCTTTGTTTTGGTGTCCAAAACTCACCTGAACTTCTCGGGAAAAAACCTAATTATGCAAATCACTCCTAAAATGCATTCCAAACTAGTTGGAATACTCAAAACACGAATTCGATGTTGTTTTGACACAATGTTGACCGCATACAATCCTTTTTCCTCAATTTAACTAGTAATCAATCCAAACATCTAAATAACCCTTGCGCCCCTTAGAATTATCTATCTACTTGCTTTATAACTCTAATCATATATTTGTTACTAATCTTAGTCGACCTATGAGGCCTACTAGTACATAGTATTTGCTGACGTTTTTTCTGCACTTTTTTTAGAGTAGACTGTGATCCAAAGGCGTCTACTAGACCCATTGCATTTAGTTGAGTTGCATCCAAATCTGAGGGTGAGCTACTTTCGTTCAGGCTGCTGCATATGCTCTTTCTTTCCAGATATTGATTTTATTCTTCATTTAGATATTGATTCTCTTACACATTTTAGTTAGATATTTTAGTAAGATGACTTTCAAATTTTTGGGATGTAATATTTTAAACTTCCGTTATTTTATTTTAATTTATTTATCTGAGGTTTTATTATGACATGTTTCTATAATTTGGCTAAAACTGCTAAATGATTGCATTAGTTAGGATGTTAAGTGGTGATTCACCTACATGAGGTTGGTGTAGATGATAGTCATAGCGGTTTGATTGTGACAATATACTTCAAGCAATTATTTAGCCATATAATAATAAGAACTCAATTTAGATCACCAAAAACTCTTAAAGATATCACGTGTGAGATCTTAACGCTTACAAATAAAGGCCTCAATTAACTAATATATTATATTAAAGAGTGCAAATAGGAAAAAGAGCACAATTGTGAAGATAAAAAAGTGACCTAGTGGTCAATAGAGTGGGTTCATGAGAATCATGAAGTCTCATGTTTAAATTTTGGCAGAGACAATCTAAGTGATTTCTTCCCATGTATTCTTGTCTTAGTAAACAGAGTTATCCAATCTTTGTTGCTTGTGGATGATGATATAAATCCGGTACATTTAGTCGGCATGCACATAAATTGACCTTAGACACCACAATGATAAAAAGAAGTGGCAAAAAAGTACGTAAAATCCCCTTAAGATAAAAAGTTATATAGATATTAGTTATACATGTATTAGTTATGTAGGGTTTAATTATACATGTATTAGTTGTGCAGGATTTAGTTATACATGTATTAGTTATGCAGGATTTAGTTATAAATGTATTAGTTAGGTAGAGTTTAGTTATGTAGAGATTACAATATATTAGAAAACTAATTTTTATTTTTTAATTTAAAAAATAATTAGTGACCTAATATTTATTATAGTCATTAAAATAACTAACTATATAAATAACACATTAAAATTAAATAAACACCAATAGCTAAAAATAATAAAGTAAATAACAAATAACTAAAAATAATTAAATAATTTGTATTCAATAGGATTAAGCAATTAATCAATAGGTAATTTAAATTAAAATAAATAACAAATAACTAAAAAAAAATTAAAACTTGTATTGGCCATGTGTTGTAGAGAAATTAAGCAAAGAAATTGATTACATATAATAGTCATTGTTGTACCGCCAGAGAAAAAAATTAACAAGAATTTAAGTAAAGAAATTAAAAGTAACTAAGGAATTAACAAGGAAAAAAAATTAGTTGTGATTAACTTAACATGTAATAATTATTTGATTTGTTGTAAATTATTATACATTTAAAAGTAAATTGATAGGGGTAAAGGTGTAATTTACTAGTTTAATACATGTATAACTTTAGCTGGGCAGTGATTCCTACCAAGGTTGGTTTTAGGTGATTTTAATTCAGTTTTGAATGTTGATGATAGAATTGGGGGTATTCCAATAACATGGTCAGAAATAATGGATTTTAAAGGTTGTGTAAATGACTGTGGGCTGCTAGAACTTAATACTCAGGGAAACAGATACACATGGATCGAGTGACAAACATGAAGGTGATAGGATTTTTTAAAAAATTGACTGAATTTTTTATCAACAGAGAGTGGTTGGACACAATGCCTACGTGTAAAGCAATATTTTTGCCTGAGGGAATTAGTGATCACTGCCCAGCTAAAGTAGTCCTGAATGAGGAGAGTAAGACCAGGAAACCTTTTCAATTCTGCAATATGTGGGCTAAGCATTCACAATTTCAAGAAATTGTACAGAATGGATGGAATGTAAGTATAGAGGGGTGTAAGATGTATAGAGTGGTGAGGAAATTGAAGTTGTTAAAAAAGAAGTTAAGAGTACTACATACTCAAGAATTCCAGAATGTAGTAAATGAGGGAAATGATGATAGGGCTAGACTCAAGAAGGCACAAGTGAAGCTGCAATCTGATCCAACCAACCTAGAGTACTAGCATGAAGAAAACCAAATGTATCAGAAGTTTAGGACTTCTTCTTATTTGGCTGAATTATTTCTTCAGCAAATAAGCAAGGCATCATGGATAAGGTTGGGGGATGATAATACTAGATATTTTTATTCAGTTGTGAAGCATAAGAAGTTGAAGCAGGCTGTAACACAATTGAAAGATAGAACAGGTGCCTGGCAAACTGATCCTACAATCATTGCAAAGTTATTTGTGGACCATTATGAGAAAATCCTAGGGAGGAAAACAAAAGAGAGATGTCCAATTGCAAGTGATCTGATAAAGCAAGGGAAAATACTGAGTGAAGAGCAACATGATGCATTAGTCCAAAGATTCGAGCCAGCTGATGTGAAAAAGGCAATGTTTGAGATTGATAGAAACAAAAGCTCTGGGCCTGATGAGTTTGGGAGTGGTTTTTTCAAAGAAGCTTGGTCAATTGTGGGTGAAGAGGTTACATGTGCAGTGCTTGAGTTCTTTCAAACTACCAAGATCCTAAGGCAGATCAACTCAACAAGTATTGCTCTAATTCCAAAAATTGAAGTTCCTAAAGTTGCCAGCCATTTTAGGCCCATCTCCTGCTGCAATGCCATTTATAAATGCATTTCCAAGCTAATTTGTAGTAGACTAAAGATTGCTATCAGTCACTTAGTAGCAGAGAATCAATCAGCCTTTGTGCAAGGGAGATCAATGATGCATAATGTATTGATTTGTCATGATATCTTAAGACACTATAATAGGAAGAAGAATGTATCTCCTAGATGTCTTATGAAAATAGACTTGAAAAAGACTTATGATATGGTAAGCTGGGAATTCTTGGAGGAAGTGTTAGTTGGCTTTGGGTTTCCTGGAAAATTCATTAAGTGGATCATACTAGATGTAACTACTACTATGTTTACAGTAAAGGTTAATGGGCAGAATCATGGTTTTTTTGCCGGGAAAAGAGGCCTTAGGCAAGGTGACCCTCCATTTCCCTTGTTATTTGTGTTAGTGATGGAGTACTTGACAAGAATACTTCATGTAATGAGCCAGTTGCCAGACTTTAGATACCATCCAATGTGCAAAAAATTGCAGCTCACTCACCTTATATTTGCTGATGATTTGATGATATTCTGCAAGGGGACTGAGAATTTAGTTAACAGAGTAATGGAAGCATTAGCACACTTTAGTGCTACTACTGAATTGGAGGCAAATTTGGAGAAATCTAGTATATTCTTAGCTGGTGTGGATGAGGACACAAAAGGAAAATTTTTGGCACGAACTGATTTCTCAGTCGGACAATTCCCTATCAGATATCTTAGTCTTCCCTTGTCATCTAAGAAATGGAAGAAAACAGAATGTTTCTGACTGATTGATAAAATTACTCAGAGAATCACAGTAATCTACTCCAAGCAGCTCTCATATGCTGGTAGATTACAAGTTATTAATGCTGTTTTGTTTTCCATACATAGTTTTTGGGGGCAGTGTTCATCTTACCTCAAAGTATCCTTAAGGAAATTGACAAGATATGCAAAGCTCTTCTGTGAGGCTGTAATGCAGAGAAGAAGAAGATAGCATTGATATCATGGGAAAAAGTCTGCTTCCCAAAGAGGAAAGGGGGACTGAATGTTAAAGGAAGCAGTAATTGGAATATAGCCTCAGTGGGCCAATTATTATGGCAAATTTTAGTAAACAAGGAATCTTTGTGGTTAAAATGGGTCCATGGAATTTATATAAAGGCAGATATCTCTATCTGAAATCACAAGAAACCTACTGATTGTAGCTGGTATTGGAGGAAACTCAATGCACTCAAAGAAAAAATGCAGGGCTGGTATAATCAAGGCAGATACACACTAACACATTACTAGAAGTTATTTAGCATTAATGGGGCACAGACCTAATCTGAGGACTGCTGAGTTAGTTTGGACCTCCATGTCCTTACCAAGACACAAATTTCTGGTGTGGCTGGCTGTCCAGGGAAGGTTACTTACACAGGAGAGGAAGTTGAGGCTGAAAATCCCAGTTGAAGATCCAGCATGTTGTTTATGTGATGAGCAGGTTATGGAGACCACCAAACACCTATTTGAGTTGTGCAAATGGACACAAGCAGTGTGGCACAAGATCAACTTATGGACATGAACATTATCCAAAACAATGGGATCACAACAGTTTTGGGAAAAATTAAAGTAAAGCATTGGAAGCAGTTCAAGAAGGAAATTATGGCAGCCATATGTGGAGCAATCCTATACCACACTTGGAGGGCCAGAATTTGGAAGAAGTTCAAAGGAAAGAATGTTCATATTGATGAGGCATGGGGCGGATAAGGAAGGAAATCATAGTGAGACTAGCTTTGTTTAATAATTCAAAGAAAGCATATAATTGTAGAGGTTTCATTCAACATTTAATATGTAATTAGTTTTTTTGTTAGGTTAGAGGCCTATCACTGTTATCAGGAATAGGTGCTCTTTAAGTTGTAAATGTTCTTGGTGGTATGGTAATCTTTTACATTTTTACAAAAAAAAATAAAATTAATACCCACATAACTTATTCTACCTTTTATCCCCTATAAATTATACATAGATTTCCTCATAAGTTATAAAAGTTTTAGTTATACAGGATTACAAAAAATACAACCAAACACCGTATACGTGAATAAATTTTATACAACATTTGAAATCTATTCGCCAAACACTGTATAAAATTAATATCTCTTGGTTGATGCTAAATCAGTATCATATATTGTATTGGTATCAGTAAGGCTGATAATTTCGTTTAACTTGATACTATATCAGTATATATATACTGTATTGGTATCATTAAAGTTTCTTGTTCAGAAATTACTCATTAGTCAATGATACTATAAGAGTATATATATAAATATTTTATGGTATCATTAAGGTTTCTTGTTCAGAAATTATTCATTAGTCAATGATACTATAAGAGTATTTATATACTTGCATTTGGATTGTCTACTTGCTCCATCTATGAATAAAACATTACATATGACCCAAAATCATAATATGTGTTAAAGCGATGTGATAATACATTCAAATTTGGCCAATAGGATCAATGCTAACAAATTGCTTGATGTTTGAAAGTAACCAATCAAAATAAGGCAAGAGAATTTATTTACATTTGGACTGGCTACTTGCTCCATCTATAAATAAGAATTACATATGATCCAAATTCATAACACGGGTTAAAGCGATGTAATAATACATCCAATTTGGCCAATAGGATCAATGCTAACAAATTGCTTGATGTCCAATCTAAATAAGGCAAGATAATTCATTTACATTTGGACTGTCTATTTTTTTCTATCTATAGATAAGAGATTACATATGACCCAAATTCATAACACGTGTTAAAGTGGTGTGATAATACATTCAAATTTGGCCAATAGGATCAATGCTAACAATTTGCTTGATGTCTGAAAGTAATCAATCAAAATAAGGCAAGAGAATTCATTTACATTTGAACTATACCTACTTGCTCCATCTATAAATAAGAGATTAGATATGACCCAAATTCAGAACACGTGTTTAATCGATGTGATAATACATCCAAATTTGGACAATAAGATCAATGCTAACAAATTGCTTGATGTTTGACAGAAAGCAATCAAAATAAGACAAGAGAATTCATTTACATTTGGACTGTCTACTTGCTCCATCTATAAAGAAGAGATTACATATGACCCAAATTCATAACACGTGTTAAAGCGATGTGATAATACATCCAAATTTGACCAATAGGATCAATTCTAACAAATTGCTTAATGTTTGACAGAAACCAATCAAAATAAGGCAAGATAATTTATTTACATTTGGACTGACTACTTTCTCCATCTATAAATAAGATATTACATATGACCCCAATTCATAACACGTGTTAAAGCGATGTGATAATACATCCAAATTTGGCCAATAGGATCAATGCTAACAAATTGCGTGATTTCTGACAGGGACCAATCAAAATAAGACAAGAGAATCCATTTACATTTAGACTGCCTACTTGCTGTATCTATAAATAAGAGATTACATTGCTTTCTCAGAACATTCAACAAGTATTACAAAAGGCATTAATTAACATCACTTTATAGCTCTTCAAAGGAGGAATACTTAGAGTTCTACCTCGATATCAATTTGAAACAACGAGGTGTTCACCAACTTATTAAGATTAAGGCACAACATAAATTGTTTGTTTCAAAAAAATTATGGAAGAACGAGAGCAGAGAAGGCTACGCATAAAATGGACATCGAATCTTAATGAGAAATTCAATGAAGCTATCCGCAGATTAGGAGAAAAAGGTATGTATTTCTAAGAATACTTTCTTCTTAATTTAGTTTTTTTTTTTTTAAATTATTGAATCCTCATCTTTCGTCGATGTAGCCACTGCCATACCGATCTTGGAGTATATGAATGTGCCACAATTGAATCGCAAACAGGTTGAGAACCGTCTACAGGTATCTAAATTTTCTTTGGACTCATTTAAGATCTTAGTTAGCATCTAATCATAGATGAAATATATTCAAGTGTAGACACTAGTAAATTGCTTTAATATTTTTGTTCCTTCTGCAGCAATACAGAGTACAGAAACGACAAGCTCAACTAGCTCAACATGCTTCTTCTTCTTTAGTTGTAGGAAATCATCCTAATGTACTAAATTCTCATGAGTTCCTTATGAACTTCAACACACCACCTCAAGAATCATCCTTACCCCAAACACATGCAATACCTTCTTTAGTTCCACCAAATGAGTTCTTTACAGGATTGGATGTCTTGATTCAAAAGCTTGAATTCGACCTCTGTTCCAAAATGAGCGAAAATCAGATTGACATGTTTAATCACATGCAGGACAATAGAAATCCATCTAATATACAAAATTTAAGTGAGTTTCATATAAATTTCAATAAACCAGTTCAACAAGGATACTTACCTCAACCCCCTCCATTACCTTCTCTAGTTCCACCAAGTAATTTCTTTGCAGGGTTGAATGTCTGGAACCAAAATGTAGGACTCAACTATTTCAATGGCAACATGATTGAAAATCAAATTATCACTTATTTCAATACAGATAATGGAAATCATTCCAATGTATTGAAAACAAAGGATCTAACTATGAACTTCAATGAACCACATCAAAATGTATATTTACCGGTCATTCCACCAAATGATCTGTTCACAAGTTTGGAAGATTTCTTTGGTAGCAGCCCAACTCAAGATAATATCTCCATAAGGTTAGTATCAATATACAAACAAAACAAATACTTAGTTTATGATTAATTTTTATCAATTTATAATATTGTATATTGTTGCCAACAGGAATCAGAATCCTTGATATACACAAACGCATTTCTGAAGCATTTTGAGGAATTTTTATTGGGGAAATGGAATGCAATGGAGAAAGATGTTTGATAATTTTTCATTGTTTTATCTTTATATACCATTTGGAACTGAAACCATCTTTATCTTCTATGTTTTAAACTTTTAAGGACTAAGTGAAGATATCCTTTTATTTTCTGTGTACTCATAAGTTTGGGATCTCCTTCTTGAATCTATTTTTATTTTCTTCTATGATCTTGTCTTAATTAATTGATTTTAATAAAAATAATATTTTATTTTTTAGTAAAAGGATATTGTTTTATCGGCTAATGTTATGTTTCATTAATGTTTCCTCTACATAATTAATTAGCGGTAAATATATTATTGCCTTTAAACAATTGTTATTAATGTCCCTTTTTATAAGTTATACTCATATATGTACCTGCGCATAGCCCAAATATATTAATTTTAATTATTTTTATTTCAAAAACATCAAAGAGTTCAAATATTTACATGTTTATTCTTTATTATTTTTATGTTGTATTAATAAATTAACTTTTTCTCCATATTATTATTTTATCAATTCTAGCTTTCCAAATGAAATATTACATATCATTAGATTAAATAACATGTTGGAACATTTTAAATTATTATTTTTTCTAATCCAAAAGGTTCAAAAAAAAAATTACAGTCTTAAATTCATATAAAATTATAATCGTAAAGTGATTTAAAATAGAGTGAATATAAAATAATTTAATAATAATACAA
>JAJOOR010004643.1:0-42073 GCA_036250505.1 Solanum acaule
TTTACATTATTTATAAATAATATTACATTTATCTTTTATCACAGATGTAGACATGTAATTTTTAACCAAATTTAAAATTTTATATCATTTTTAGTACTCAAATATTTTTAAAATTTAAATTAAATATGTTTGTATGTATCTTATTTTAGTAAATTTATTTAAAAAGATTTGAAAATGACAAAAAAAAATAGAGTCACATTTTAATGTAGATTTATTTTAAAGAAAAGAAATTTATAAAAAATATACATGTTTCTTTATTTATGTTTTAATAAATAAGCTAGTATTTCTTAATTATAATTTGTTATATTATATTATATTATAAAAAAAAAAAAAAAGCTAATATTATCCTACACTACCCCACTCACCCACATCTCACCCCCACTACTCCCATTCCCCCCTCACACCATCACACACACGACACATACACAAAAGACACACATAGAAAGAAAAAAAAAGGAAACAATCAAAAACACATACAGACTCACGCACCCAAATTCCAAAACATACACCAAAAACTCTTTTCTTCCGGCAATACTAACGAAAAAAAAAAAAAAATCGTTTAGCAACAAAAGCAAACAAAAAAAAAGTTGAGTTTGGGGTTTTTATTCGTGGTTTCTAATTAGTGGTTCCGGTTATGGTCTTTTCTTTGTGAATTAATTTTCACAAGAGGTAACATTTAATCCTTTTTTTTTTATAGTTTAATGTCATGATTATAAAAACATTGGTTGTAATATATTGAAATTGTTAAATTTCGTATAGGTTTAAACCATTAATATTTATTGATGTTATAATATGAAGTATGTTCAAATCTTTCACATCAACTTTATGTTTAGATCTTTTATATCATTAGACTTAGTGCAAAATTGTTATAACAAACCTTAGTTTATTTCATGTTTAAACAACCCATGGTTTATTTCATGTTTAAGCAGAGCTATTGTCTACGTCTATTCTTTTTTTATATATATATTTTGATTCTCTTGTGATGATACATTTATATATAGCTTAACAAACTGAAATGATGAGAATAATTAATAACAAATATTTATTATGTAAAATATTAATTTTAATTAATAGTTTTTTTTCTTCATTTTAATGACTAAAGTAATGAAAAATAAAAGATTTTAGGTGTCCATAATTCCTAACATGTTTATACTAATGCAACACGTGTAAAATTTGTACGGGGAGACATATTATTTTATTTATTTTTATTTTGTGTTCTTATTACTGGATTTTAGTTTTTACATTATATTTTAATAGTTAGCAGTTTGATGATTGATGGAGTTTATCTTGCTATGTGGAGTAGTTTGTGATGATATACTCTATAAACTTTTACTAATTATGTTAAACTTGTAATGATAAAATTTATATTGTGAATTGGAAATTACTTATAAAACTGAGCATTACAACATATGAAAGACAAATCGTGTTACATATTTTACTTTTGACTCTGATATGAACATCTCAATTTAAATCTTTATTTTATTTTCTCTCTCTTTTTACAGGTATAAAATGTGAGAATTGAAGCAAGATTGATTGCAAGTTATGTGTCACCACATTATTGATACTTTGGAAAGGAATTTTTACTTATATGTCTCTGTTTAGGAGTAATGTTTGGTATATTTTAGATAGATTTTCTTCTCATTGGACATATTTTACTTTTATTTAAGGAGTTTGAAATGAGATATTATTCTTTAGTATAATTTTAGTTATTTTTATTATATGATCATGAGTGAATTTTGAGACAAATATTTTTGTCATTAAATAAATTAATTCAACATAACTTGATTACTCTCAGTGACAAAAAAATGTATTGTTGTAGTACCCTTTTTTTTTGAATATGAATGAGTTTTTATTTATTTTGTGACAATTGTAATTGTCACTACTTATGATAATATTTAGTGACAATATATGCCGTCTGTAAAAGCAACACTTTTAGTGACGAAATGATAGATTTAATCACAAAATTATTAACCTTTTTTATAATAAAAAATTTGTCCCTAATTTATACATTTAAGGACAAAAAAAAAATTTGTATATAAAAATAGTCATTAGTGACGATATTATATTTTTTCAACTACGAATTACATATAACTTTAGAGACAATTGATGTCGTCACTGATTGAACTAAAATAATTCGCGACAATATAGTTTTGTTGGTAGTAATAACCTTTTTAGTGACAAAACATACTATTAACTACAAAAAAGTTATACTTTTTACGACAAATAAATTCGTCACAAATGTTTATGCATTGGGGGACGAATTTTCTTTTTGTAGTTAATATATTAGTTTTAGCGACAAAGCACTAAATCGTCTTTGTATACTTTTAGTGATACACGTTTAGTGACGACTGATTGACGAAATTTTTTTCATCACACAAAATTTTTAGTGACGAAATATGATATATAGATTACGAAATAATTTGTCCCTGATAATCAAATTTGTTGTAGTGCTATACGCATATCACAACCCAAATGGTGAACTTATCCTATAAACTAACACCTTCTCTAATGATTGGCTCACCATTTGCCATAATGTCAAATCATTGCCCCAAAATTCATATTGAAACAACCTTACTTTTTAAAGGGTCTATTTACTTATAAGTTTGTTTATTAAAATAAAATA
This sequence comes from Solanum acaule, assembly GCA_036250505.1. Lineage (NCBI taxonomy): Eukaryota > Viridiplantae > Streptophyta > Magnoliopsida > Solanales > Solanaceae > Solanum > Solanum acaule. Next base: position 2,624 of record JAJOOR010004643.1, read on the forward strand.
ATAACAACAACAAATAAGGAACCGAACAACTAGTGATGGAAATAATTTGCAGAATGAAATATTTCCATTCCACTCAGCATCAGTGATCATTGGGGAGTCCACCCTAGTCCCCACTAAACCTCAAAATCAACCAAATTGGTTCAATGATCAACTATAAAAACAATTCAAATTCCAATTCCTTAACAAATCAATTTAGTGTAGGATTGAGTGTAGTTATATTTTCAGCAATTAGAAATTATTAGTTGCAGGCATACAATTGCATTGAACTAAATTTGCTTACTTGAGAGTTGAGTGTTACCGATCTCCCTGTATTCTGTGTTCGCCGCATGCATATGCTAGGCCTTCCTTCTCGGTATTTTCTTTTTTCTCTCTATAATAATTATGTACTAAAAGTGATAAATTTTAATAACTTATTTAATAGGTATGGGCCAGATTGTATAGGGTTATAAATAAATTATGGATTTGACTCATTAATCATCAACTAAATAAATAAATTATCTAAAACTTACCTGCTAATTAATTAACCGTAGTTATGGAATAGTTCAGAATTCTCAAACCAACTTCACCGACTAATCAAGAATGACTCGATGTAACTATCGGGAGGGGTAAACTAGTAATTTTATAAAAATTACAAAAATGACCTACCGGATCATTAGAAAAACTATCTGAGAAATACTTTGAAGCAATGTCTCCTTCTACTTCAGCAAAGTAATGAGCTAATGATGAATTTTGTATTTCAAGCACATTCAAGTAATCAGATTTCATTTCCCGTAGTGAATGAAAGAAATACCACAACTTCTCTGAAGAGATAGTATAATAAAGGATATACATGTCATTTTTGTGGTATGAAAGTCATTGCAATATGTACTTGTCGTACACAAAAACTTCTTGAATAATTTATTAAGTATCATTATAAGGCGGAATAAAATAAATCTGGTTAAATGATTTGTACGGTATGATTTATTAATTCCCTGAACGAAATACCAATTCATATATTTTCCTAAGGGAAATGACAACTATATAAAATTACTGCTTTGATAAAAAGTATTCAAATGTTAATCATGAACGATTTTGGAAACCTGAAATATTAAGTATTCAACATATATTGAAGAACTAGAAGATTCTTAAAAAAAATAATTATATTGTTTGTTCTTATGATATGTTCATTAGACCAGCTAATACTTGAATTGGATCTCCTAAATCCTGAAAATATAGAAAGTGCATATGGGCATGTTCACCTCTCATGTGATATCTTAAATATTACTAGGGTGTGGTTGGTATGGAGGAAAGCATTTTCTGGAATATATTTTTCAATTTTCCTATGTTTGCTATGTCAAAATGTTTGGAAATATTTCTTCTACAAGTTCCTTAAAAATGAGGATAATAACTTCCCTAATGGAAGTAGGAAAACAATTTGCATAAGTGGCATTCTATGTTTATTATCTTCTGCACCCACTCAACCCCCCATCCCTCGACCATTCCATCACGCCCTAATTTACCCACTCTCAATTGGTTTGTTATGTATGTGTATTTATATGAGAGAGTAAACTACAAATAAAGAAAGAATCAACTACTAAAGGATTGTGGTCTTCGCGTAATTATAATAGAAATTAAATCACTAATGACATACTAAGATATGGAAGATCAATCAATAGATATACTAATATCAATCAACAGATATCACTAATATCTTTGATGTTACAATACCCATAGTTAGTTTGTTTGCATCATGATCAACTTGTGATTGTTTGTCCCTTCAGGATGTTCTTGCGATATTTCCTACATCACTATTTTCTTGTTATCTTATTGAATACTTGTTTCATTATAAAGGTGGTTCCAATATTTAAAGTTTGCCAATTTGACCAAACCTTTGATAGGTATAGTTCTCCATTATTCCATATATATTGGTTAATTGTGAATGAAAATCTAAGGCTGAGGGTTCTTGTCTTGTTTGCAGACAAAGGCACCAATTTTGATGTTGACAGAGAAGAAAATTTCTGTTATGCAACAAAGTAACAAGCTTAAGCAAGAATTGGTAAGGGCTCTTATATATAAAATGTTTCTGTTATGCAACAACAATGTCACACCCAACCATATCACATATAACCATAAAAGCCTTAGTTGGGTGTTGGTTTCGTCTTAATTATAGAATGGGGTACCGTGACCTTGAATCGACAAATGCAATGATTAGATTTTTTAATCAAGAGAACGAAGACGAGACTAAATAACGAGCTACTATTGTTATACTAGCAGCAAGAGCGCCAAGGAATTTAAAAGGAAGGTTACCAGAAAAAAGAATTCTGAACTATAAATTGGGAAGCTTTACATTGGTGAATCAGGTGACAATAATCGTGATGTTGAAGCAAGATTGTTGGATTCAAGGCCTTTTCATGTTAAATTTGGTCTTATAATCGAAGGCATTGAGTTTCGTCCAATATGATAAGGATTCAGGATGTAGAGTTTATCATTTCTACCACGAACTCACAAATTAATAGTACAATAGTAATTAAGTTTGTAGTTAAATAGGCACTGATAAAAAGTATAGTTTTGAGACATATATAGAGTTTAAGCAAAAGATACTGGATTCACGTAAACACGTGTTACTTGCTAGATCCGTCTCTACTCACGAACATGTTAGTATAGTGCAGATTTTATGACTTTGTTATACTTTCTGCAAATCATACTCAATATTTTCCAAGACATTTGTTACTGGGCACTGGAGTTACAATAATGTTCGCATCAAATGAAGACGTATATAATATATTGGAATCAATTATTTCATAATAGATGGAAAATAAAAGGCAATTATATAAGAAATTACTACCTTAACAATAATGACGAAGAAAAGTAAACTTGAAATTTCTAACTAATCCCGCAGAGTCTTCAAAGAAACAAAACTTTCAACATACAAAGGTCCTAATTTTACTGACAGTGGAAATTCGTTCTCTTCAACTTTAGTATACTCATTATTCCGCACATTGTATTCCATAAATCAACCACCATCCATTTTACATAATATGTTTCTGTTCTCCTTGGCACATATGACATCACCTGCGTACCAACCAAGCTGTCCAATCAGAAAGCCAAAAGTAGGAAACATCTTGATGTTATTCCAAGTTTTCCCATTTTGTTTGGGTGACCAAATCGAAATTTCCTTGTAAAAAGTCCCGATAATACAAACATGATCACCCAAAACATGTAAATTCAAACACAAACGTTTCTCACATTTACTTGGCATTATTGGCGTTACAACAAAATTTTCATCTACTAGGTGGAAAGACATAAAAAATACTCCAAATTCCCAGTCTTTGTAAGCTATAGAGTGAATGACACGGTTTAATGAAACTAAATTACAGTGTCTGCACGACAGAGAATTAGTACAAATGGAAAAAATATTGTGAATTGTTCTCCATGATTGATTTTTAACCGAATATATTTCAACAATATAATGTGTAAACATTGTATTCTTGTTCACACAATCATGAACATATAAAACCTTGTAATCCTCGGTCACAACATCATAGGCAAAACCAAAAATTGTCCATTCACAACAATAATGCTTCTTTTGCAACTTTCAAATGAATTTGTATTTTCGAATTGCAGGATTCCATAATATTATACAATTGCCTTTAGGATAGTTAATAGAGACCAAGCCACTGCACGAAAGCACTGTTAATCATAATGAAATTTACTATCGAATCCCGGGATATTGCACTCCTCTAGCAATACAACTTTGGAATCAGCACTGATTGATCCTTCAATTGATAGGACATTAATCTAATAGTCAGAAAGTTTTTTTAACTTCAACAATGTCAAAAAAGAGAATATTTTGACAATTGATGTTAGAAGATGATCTAAGTAGATGGGACTTGATGAAGTAAAAATCATCGACGAAACAACACCATGATTTGCAGGTAATTCTGTTCTGTAAAAGAGATTGGACAACAAAACCATACTCAATATCAAGAGATTATAATTACTTTTTATATAAATAATGTATCTAACCAGTTATTACCTAATAAATAAGCAATATAAAGTATAGTTAAGTTCTAAGTTTTTTTATTTTTTCCAATATTGTTATAAATGGAAACATAATATATTAGACAATAGATCAAACCAAATCTCACCCCTCCAAAAAATACATGTACACGTGTTTCAAACTGTATTTACAAACTGATTTTCGATGATTTGAGCAAAAGACAGTGGACTCACTTCAACACATTTGTTACATGCTAGGTCTCTGCTCACTAATATGTTAGTATAGTGCAAAATTTCATGAATTTGTTAGACTTTCCGCAAATCATACTCAATACTAGTTGCATGACATTTGCTACTTGCATTGGCGTTACAATTATTTTTCCATCCGCTAATTAAGAATAAAGATATAGTTAACCATGACAATGTAATGCTGCCTCTAACTATAGTGGAGACTACATTGTCTACCTATAGTTGAGACTACATTGAAGGTATGTTGTTGTTGTCGTCATACTTGAAATTTCTAATTGATCCCACAAAATGTTCAAAGAAACTATACTTTCAACATACAGAGGTCCCATTTCAACCGCCAGTGGAATTTTGTTCACTTTAAATTCTGTGTATTCATTTTTCGCATGTTGTACTCAATAAGTACCATTGATGAGGATCCCCATTCACACCTGAGCCTAAAATAGGGAGCTTCCTGATGTTATTTAAGGATTTGCTATGTTTTTCGAGTAACCAAATTGATATTTTCTCACCAATAATCTCCATAACACATATACAATCACCCCAAGTACGTAATTTTATAAGTTTCCCACATTTACTTGGCACCAGTATAGCAACAAATTTTTCATCTATTAGGTTGAAAGATATAACCATTTGTTCTGTTTCCTTCATACTACCATTTGTATGACACCATTTAATAAAACTGTATCATTGTTTAAGTACAACAAAAAATTAGTAGGAATGAGAAAAATTGTGTATTGTTCTCCGTGATTGATTTTTAACAGAGTGTACTGATGAGTCAACAAATTGGACTCATTTAGGGCTATATTTTAATAGAAATTGTATCCTCAAATGCTTATTTTATCTCAATATCCGATGAAAACACTTAAGTTTTAGGTATTTGAAGTTTGAAGGAAAGCATACACACTACATCGCAAAAAGGAACAAAAAGGCTAAAAAGAACGAAGAAATGAAGGTCTAAGTATCGCCGACTCCACTTGGCGAGTCGCAGAGGGGTCTTACCTCGCCTTTTGTTCCAGTGTGCTGAACCCTGAAGGGAAGGATCAAGTCGGCGGAAAAAGGGAGCAGTCGGCGCATCGCCAAGAAGTTCCGCGAGGCAGTAGCATGTTGCCCTATGACCTAGAACACGACGATGCTGACGGATGGTGCAAGAAGGCAATGAACTACACCAAAGGGTGAATCACCGAGTTGATCGGCGATTCCGACTAATGTCACCGAATGGTCTGCTGCAGCACAAATTTTGTTGAAAACTATAAATACTCGTTGAGAGATGTAGCTTAGTATCAGATATTTAGTGTGGAACAATTAATATAATTTTTACTACTTTTTATTTCTGCTCTGAGTTTGAGAGGGTTTTGAAAACTTGAAGAAGAAAAAGGTTTCATCTCCAAGGATTTGGACTTGGGTCTCTTGGATTCTTCATTCTTGGCCTGTAACAAGACTTAAATCTTCCTACCCATTTGAATGCAAGCTCATTTAGGTATAAATTTCTATCTCTTGATGTGTGGCTAAGAACCGCAATTATTAGGGTGTGATTTTGTGAATATGGGTTAGATTAGTTGTTGGGTCTTGCTTGCTGATAGTCTATTCATAGTTTAAATGTGATTTCATTTAGTGGTTGTGAATGAACTTAATGAGGTTGTAGTTGCAAATATAATCTCATTTATGTGTTTTGGGCTTGCTCGAGAGAGAGGTCGTAAAACTAAGACCACTAAATTGATGGCCAGTGCGAGTGGGTTGACATAATGTTCAGCTCGAGAGAGTGAACCCTAGTCCCATATCCACACAATTAGCTCGAGAGAGTGACTGGGTTAAGGTGCAGGTTGTTCTTTATGCGGCAAGTGGGTGTTCGAGAGGAACCCGCTTGAAACGGGGTAAGTTGCTCGAGAGAGAGCTTATCCCCTTTAAAGTCTAGCCTAGTCACAAATACTGAATGAATTTACTATCAAAAGCATGTACCCAATGATTTAGTCTATCTCGTATTCCTGTCACATTCCAAGAATCCTCTCTCATTACTTAGATTTCTTTGTTGATTTTGCTGTTTTTACTTACTAGTGACAAAACCCCCATTGTTAATTGACACTCTTGTGTCCCCCTTTAATTTACAATATTTTTAATTGTTAATGTCTTTAGCTACGACTAGTTAGAACCAATTTTATTTTTCTATTAATTCTCAAAATCATTCTCTTAGGACTCAACCCCAACCCTTGGTTGGGTTATTATACTATTGCACAATCGTAGACACTTGCAGCGGAGGTTGTGTTGTTGATTACGCAGACATCAAAATGGCGCCGCTGCCGGAGAGTGGTGTTACTTGAGAATTCTTAGATTAGTAGAATTTTTGTTCTTCTTAGTTGTAGTCAACATATGTAATTTTCAGTTTTGTTTAGAGTGTTTGCGTGTTTCAACAGACATATAAGTGTGAACAGCGAAAATAGTTGCCAAGCAGGACATCCAGCGGGTTATGCTTTTCATCGAGACGATATTGATGATATTAACAGTGTTTACAACCCTGCCCAAGTAGGTGAGATGGGTGTAATTTGCATGCCACAAGCAGACGGAAGTGCAACATTTGAAGTTACTAGCACAACACTCCATCTCATACATTCAAGAGGTTTATATGGAGGGTTAGAGCATGAAGATTTGTATGAACATATACGAAGCTTCGTAGAAGTGTGCACCTCTCTGTCATTCAAGAATCTATCGTAGGAGTGTTACGACTTAGGCAATTTCCATTATCATTAACCGGGGGAGCCACTAAGTGGTTGGTCGAGCTTCCAAAGAACTCCATCAAGTCATGGGAGGAGCTGGTTACGGCTTTTCATGAAAGATTCTTTCCTCCATAAAAGATGATGAAACTGAGAGACGACATTCAAAATTTAAACCAAAAGGAGGGTGAACCAATTCAAGAATCATGGACACGATTTAAGAGATTTTTGCGAAAATGTCCAATGCATGGACTGCCGAGTGAATTATTGCTCCAGTATTTTTACCGTAGTCTGGATTTGGTTAATAAAGGGATAGTTGATCAACTGGTGCAAGGAGGAATAATGTTACAATCATTTGAAGTAGCCTCATTCATCCTAGATGGCATGACTAGAGTAAATCAAGAATGGTACACAAAAGATGACCAAGTTTCCCCACTGTGCTTCAGATTAATGCAAGAACAACTCGATAAAGAAAGGGAGAGGGACGGAAACATAAAAAAGATGTTGTCTCAAATTGAAGTGATACACGAGCACATGAACAGGACGTATGGAGTATTACGAGTTGAGAAGGGTTCTCCTTCTGGTTACTTAAGACCGGGGGAGAATCAAGGTTGGAACTTCAAAAGAGTTGATGGGGGTTCTTCATCCGGTTACTTAAGATCGGGGGAGAATCAAGGTTGGAACTCCACAAGATATAAGGATGGTTTCCACCCACGCTATCAACATCGGGGTGGAAATCAAGGTTGGAACCATTATAGGAGTGAAGAACCAAGGAGATATTGCCATGATTGGGCTGAGCAAGATGACCATGAGGAAGACCATATTCAATTGAGTGAAAGCCCGAAATCAAAAGGGAGCAGAAGTAGTCCTCGGGTAAATGATCTATTGTCACGCATACTTGATAAAGTTGAGGGATATGATGATTTTCTAAAATGGATGAGAGATGACTTTTCATCATTAAACAGTAAAGTGAATTCTCATACTGATACCATCAAAACACTAGAAGGTCAATTGAGTCTATTATCAGCTCAATTAACATCCAGGACACTGATGGAAGATAATGAAAGAGGGCTGGTTGTAGTTACCCATAGTGGAAAGATGGCAAAAGGAATGTGATAGAGGATGAGGACCCTCAAATGTAGGAAGAAAGCCAAGGTATAGAGGAACGATAATTGCCTATTCCACCAAACTTTGCCAAAGAACCACAAGAGGATGTAGAGCAACATGTTCAAGTTCCAAAAGTCACGCACCCTTTACCCAAAATAGCTCCACCATTTCCTCAACATTTGAAAAAGAAGAATGAAGATGAGAAGTTAATTTTTTTTTGTCAGAATTCAAGAACTTATCAATTAACCTTCCTCTGGTGGAAGCATTGTCGAAAATGCCGGGATACGCCAAATTCATGAAAGAGCTGGTTACAAAGAAAATGAGCTTGGAGTATGAGACGATTGAGGTGCCCCATAGTTGCACCACAATTATGACAAATGAGTCAATCACTAAGCAAAAAGATCGTGGGGCATTCACAATCTCGTGCACAATTGGAATGCTCTAATTCGCTAAAGCTTTGTGCGATTTAGGAGCAAGCATTAACTTGATGCCCATGCAATATACAAGCAACTTGGTTTGGGTCAACCAAAGGCAACCACAATGAGACTCCTTATGGCTAATCGATCAATCAAGCACCCAGTGGGGATACTCTATGACATATTGGTAAAAGTAGATCGGTTGATCTTTCCGGCTGATTTTGTGATTCTAGATTGTGAGATTGATGCTGAAATCCCCATTATTTTGGGAAGGCCATTCTTAGCTATCGGGAGTGCATTGGTGGATGTTGAAAGCGGGAAATTGAAGTTCCGTGTGAACGATGATGAGGTGACCTTCAATATCTGTAAATCCATGAAGCAACCAAGTAATATCCATGTGGTGTCCACTGAGGATGTTATAGATGAGGCAGTGGCAAGTGTGAGCCATTTAATGCGCAAAAATGAACCCCTCAAATATGTGCTTGCCAATTATGATGAATCCAAAATTCAATGCTATGAGGAAGTGGTAGTTGCCTTATCAGGGTTAGGAGCATATTCAAGGAATCTAATCAAGTTGCATATCGACCTGAAAAATAGAGAAAGTCCTCCTACAAAGCCATCAACAGAAGAACCACCGAATCTGGAGTCAAAAGCCCTACCCTCTCATCTAAAATATGCCTTCTTAGGAGCCAATAATTCTTTACCAGTGATTATCGCAGTCGATTTCTTGAAAGGCAGGTGAAATTGCTCATTGAAGTACTGCGGAAGCATATAAAAGCTATTGGATGGACAATAGCCGATATAGTAGGAATTCTTCCTGGCATCTGTACTCACAAGATTCGGCTTGACAGTGAATGTAAACCTAGTGTGGAGCATTAACAGAGATTAAACCCTCCAATGCAAGAGGTGGTGAAAAAGGAGATCATCAAGTGGCTAGATGCAGGATTGGTCTACCCTATTTCAGATAGTAAGTGAGTAAGTCCGGTGCAATGTCTTCCAAAAAAGAGAGGTATAGCCGTAGTCCCAAATGCAGAAGGAGAACTCGTGCAGACAAGACCAGTGATTGTGTGGAGAGTATGCATGGACTATCAAAAGCTTAACTCATGGACCAAGAAAGACCATTTTCCAATGCCTTTTATGGACCAAATGCTTGACCTCTTTTCAGAAAGAGGGTGGTATTGTTTTTTGGATGGGCACTCTGGTTACAATCAAATCTCTACTGTGTCGGAAGACCAAGAGAAAACCACTTTCACTTTCCCTTATGGAACATTTGCATTCAAAAGGATGTCATTCGGGTTGTGTAATACCTCAACAACATTCCAGCGTTGCATGTTGTCTATTTTTGCATATATGGTCGAAGACTCTATGGAGGTATTCATGGACGGCTTCTCAGTCGTAGGGGACTCGTTTAAGGAATATAAGAAAATGTCACTTTATGGTGAAGAAAGGTATCGTTCTTGGGCACAACGTGTCGCAAAAAGGGCTGGAGGTTGACAAGGCCAAAATTGAGGTCATTGAGATATTACCCCCACCAATTTTAGTTAAGGGTGTTCGTAGCTTCTTGGGAAATGCAGGTTTCTACCGAAGGTTCATTAAAGACTTCTCAAAGATTGCACATCCACTATGCAAACTCCTAAAGAAGGACGTGAAGTTCTATTTTGATGATGCTTGTATGACCGCATTTAAGTGTTTGAAAGAAAAATTAGTATCCACCCCGATTATCGTCAGTCCTGATTGGTTCGAATCTTTCGAACTAATGTGTAATTATAGTGGTATGGCATTGGGAATAGTGTTGGGGGAAAAGCGTAAGAAATTATTTCACCTCATTTATTACGCAAGCAAAACTCTGAATAATGCCCAATGAAATTATACGGTCACTGAACAAGAGTTGCTCGCAGTAGTCTATGCATTTGAAAAGTTTCGGGCATACTTGCTAGGAACCAAAGTAATAGTACACACTGATCGTGCTGCACTCCGCTACTTGACGGCGAAGAAAGATTCAAAACCAAGATTGATAAGGTGGGTGCTACTATTACAGGAGTTCGATTTTGAGGTAAGAGATTGAAAAGGCTGCGAAAATCAAGTGGCCGACCACTTATCGAGGTTGGAAGAAAGGAAAGATGCCGAGCATGAGGTCGACATAGACGACTCTTTCCCCAACGAACATGTGTTTGCTATATCTTTCAAACCTACACCATGGTATGCAGACTTTGCAAATTACTTTATTAGTGGATTGATATCGGATGAGCTGACCTTTTACCAACCAAAGAGATTCATGTTCGACATTAAAAAATAATTTTGGGATGAACCATACTCGTTTCGAGAATGTGCTGACCATGTTATTAAGAGGTGTGTTCCGAAAGAGGAAGCAGTAGAAATTCTCCATGCTTGCTATGCATCTCCAGTAGGAGGTCACCATAGTAGTATTCACACTGCCGCTAAAGTCCTCCAAAGTGGTTATTACTAGCCGTCCCTATACAAGGATGCACATGAATTTGCAAAGAAATGCTCTCAATGTCAGCAGCAAGGCAGAGTGTTTATAAGGTACGAGTTGTCTCTCACTCCTATTTTGGAAGTCGAGCTATTCGATGTATGGGGGATCGATTTCATAGGCCCATTTGTGAGCTCATTTGGAAATAAATATATCTTGGTGGCTGTAGATTATATCTCAAAATGGGTGGAGGCCATCACACTTCAAAACAATGAAGGAAACAGTGTTGTCCAATTTCTGAAATGGTACATCTTCGCAAGATTTGGCACTCCTAGGGCAATCATTAGCAATGGGGGGTCCCACTTTTGCAATAGGTGGTTTTCAATGGCACTGAGTAAATATGGAGTGAAACACAAGGTAGAAACCCCATATCATCCCCAAACAAGTGGCCAAGTCAAAGTGTCGAATCGGGAAATCAAAAACATCCTAGCAAAGACAGTAAATGCCAATAGAACTAACTGGTCTAGGAAACTCTATGATGCACTATAGGCATATCAGACTGCTTACAAAACACCTATCGGTACGTCTCCATATAAGTTGGCTTATATTAAGACTTGTCATTTTCCCGTCGAGCTAGAACATAAAGCATTGTGGGAATGAAAGCTTTGAATTTGGACTGGTCAAAAACCTCAAGGGAGAGGGTAGAGCAGTTGAACGAACTGGATGAATTTAGACTAAGATCATATGAAAGTTCAGCCATCTACAAAGGGAAGATGAAGAAATGGCATGATGCTCGGATACTCAAGCGGGACTTCAAGGTAAGAGATTCGGTTATACAACTCTTGACTTAGACTATTTCCCAGAGAGCTCAAATCCAAATGGTCTAGACCTTTTCGAGTAATGCGAGTGTTCACCAATGGTGCCCCAAAAGTTGAAGATCAGGAAGGACCTCCATTTAAAGTGAACGGTCAATTTCTGAAATTATATTTTGGGGATTGTCAATAGATTTCTTTGGTTGAAGTGGTGTATTTGGAAGACGCTTGAAGGCACTGTTGCATCGTGCCGTGACGTTAAGTAAGGCGTTGTTTGAAAGGCAACCCAAAACCATTTATTGCTTTTTTTTTCGTTGATAAAATAATGGTGTGTTTATTGTACAAATGAAAGTGTGGAGAGTGAACGAAAAACTACAGATTGGCAAGCAATAGATCCAGTCGGTGAGTTGTCGAAGGGGTCAGCGACCCCGACCTTATCCATCGTTTGACACAAAACATCGTCAACATTGGAGTCTGTAAAACTCGGCGAGCTTTAGAAATTATTGGCGAATCGACGACCATGTCGGCGATCATAATGGAAACCGTCGTTTGGACCCCCTTGTAAATCAGAGGTTCTGTAAATTTCGGCGTAGAAACTAAGCAGTCGGCGTTCCGCCGAGTGAGTAGGCAAGCTTGACTAAAGTGGCCGAGTGGTTGAAAACTGGACGGTTTTTGCAAGCCAAAGGTTTAAAAGTTTCAACTTCATTCACTCTCCCTCACCTTTTATCTGTCCAAACTCACACCTGCACTCTAGTTTATATATTTCTTGCACTTTTAGAGCATTTTAGTTGTTGAATTCTGCTCGGAATTGGATTATGTTGCCACTTAGCATTCCGAACCTCTCCTTAGCGACATAAAAGCTTAGTTCTCTATGCCCCAAGTTTAATTTATCATAAACTATACTCATTTGCAATAGCATGATCTGGTTGAACTGTTCTACTCCTCTTTGAGAGGATTAGATTGTTTACATGCATGATTAAATTTGATATCCCTGCTCAGGTAGTTGTGACTGTTGAATGCCCGTAATTGCATGCCTTAAACTATAGTAAAATTTGAGGGGTTGTATTTGGGTATTATGGGTCCTGCTTTAATTGTGTTGGTACATGCTTTGATTTTGTTTTTGGGGGTTACGGGGTTGATTTTGAGAAGTTGGGTCAAAAGTAGGCACGTTGGGTCATTCCGTGAGCTGTGACGAGCTCGCCGAACTATTAACAGTTCACCTAATTAACCTATCTCACCCTTATTAACATGCTTTATTTTTTGAGGCGTCTGTAACTTTCGGTGAGAAGTATGAGGTCGCAAAGAGCACTCGGCGACTCGCCGAAAGTTTTCTTATTCGCCCTTTGTCTGCACCCCTAACTCCTTCTGCATTATGACCTTCGGCGGATTGTCTGTGGCTCGCCGAAGGTATTTGGTGCCACACCGAATGAACTATCTAGTCTTTCTGCAGCTGAAAGTCTTTGTTTTAGTTGTCAAATATGTTCTAACATTATCTCAAGACTTTGAAGACATGGCCAGAAGAAAAGTTGCAGGAAGAAACATGCCACCCAGACATATAAGAGTACAATAGTTCATAAGAACTGAAAGGACCAATAACAAGACAGCCAATTCGAGGAGTAGGATGCCCATCGACCCTAATGTCCCTTCGTAGGCTCGAGGGTTCAGCAATGCGATACACGCCTTTGTGGAAGCTCATGAGTTGGACAATATGATCAAGGCTAATATCGCTGCAGAAGCTGAAGCAGAGCGAAAAGAAAAAAGAGAACCAGAAGCAGAATGAAAACACTTCGAGAATCGATGCCCAAACAGATGGAGCGACTGCTTAGTCAGGATCTTTTCTTTAGCTCCCTCTCTATATTCCTTTAATTTATATTTTGAGTATTTTGTTATTTGCATTTGAGCTTGTGGCTCCTTTTGTTTTAAATTGAAAAAAATAATAATTTTGACCTGTCCAAAATTTTTTTGCCACCTCTTGTGTGTGAATGTGGCTGTTCTTGTGCAAAATTTAAGTCTCGGTTCCGATCAATACCGATGACTTGAATAGTGCTCTCAATCGAACGAACATAAATGCGCGGCTACGAAGAGGCCAAATGAAGTTGCATAGAAAATATGTGAACTCTTTGCCTCTCGTTCTGACTAGCCTGTTATCAAATTGAGTCTCTCGTGATGATCATTGCACACTAGCGAAAGTGTGGAGTTTTGTTTGACTATAGTGCCAATGCCTAGTGTGATGAGCTTACTTTGAACCATGCATGATAGATCCTAGAATTTGCCCCATTGGTCCGGTCTACTAGGTGATGCTATCTCTTGATATGATCTTAGGCAACTTCTAAGAGTCTGAACCAATTTGACATATGCCTCTTTTGTGACCTACCTTGTGAGTGTGTGAATCACTTTTGAACATCCCTTGAGCCTTACCATTCTTTGGAAGAAACTTGATGAAAACTAGAACTTTCTTTATCCATCACCCATAATCCTCGTGAAGCTGTGGTTAGTTGAACAATCAACTTAGGACAAAAGCCTAAGTTGGGGGTGTGGTGAAAAGAAAAGGGAAAGTCAAGAAGTGCAAGGAAAGTCTCCGTTAACCCATGGTGTTGAAAAAAATGGAACCCCTCCATATAAAACAAAGATAAAGAGAAAAAGAAAATAAAGTTATAAAAAAAAGAAAGTCACAGAATAAAGTGCAAAAGAAAAGGGGTTTCCAACACACTATGGGAAAGTGAATTATAGGATGACTTATGAACACTAAAAAGAATGATGAAGGAAAAGGAAATGAGGTGTTGTGAACACCACATTTCATGAGGATGAAACTCACTGAGCCTAAATGACCATACATTTGCACTCAGCCCTATTACAAGCCTTGAAAAGACCTTTTTGATCTTGAGTGAGCTGAAACAAGTGTTGATTGGAAAATACGGGCAAACCTATGGGTGAAAGCGTTCATTGTGTTCTTCCTTATGAGAATGAGCATTGCATCTGATTTCGAAGCTTTAATCTGTGAACCATTGTGTGATTATGGAATCATTCTTTTTGTGAGGATATTCGAACACTTTGGTTGAGCTTGAACTTGAATTTGAAACAAGTATTGTGAGCATGAGTCTCTTTGATATTGGTGAGTCACAACTTGAAAATTTGAGTGGACATTTGATCTCTACATAAATAAATTGAGTCCTGTTGTGTGCATTCATGATTGAGTCTTGTGTAGCACTATTCGAGACACCCTCTTTGAACTGCTGGACTTGAGTTTGCTTGAGGAAAAGAAAAAAGTTTAAGTTGGGGGTGTTGATGAGTCCACAAATTGGACTCATTTAGGGCTATATTTTAATAGAAATTGTGTCGTCAAATGCATATTTTATCTCAATATCTGATGAAAACACTTAAGTTTGAGGTATTTGAAGTTTGAAGGAAAGCATGGACACTACATCGCAAAAAGGAAAGAAAAGGCTGAAAATAATGAGGAAATGAAAGCATGAGGATCACCAAGTCCACTTGGCGAGTCGCCGAGGGGTCTTACTTTACCTTTTGTTCCAGTGTGCTGAGCATTGAAGGGAAGGATCAAGTCGACGGAAAAAAAGAGCAGTCGACGCATCGCCGGGAAGTTCCGCGAGGTAGTACCATGTCGCCCAATGACACAGAGCACGATGATGTTGACAGATGGTGCAAGACGGCGATGAACTACACCAAAGGGTGAATAACCGAGTTGATCGGCGATTTCGACTAATGTCACCGAATGGTTTGCTGCAGCACCAATTTTTTTGAAAACTATAAATACTTGTTGAGAGTTGTAGCTTAGTATCAGATTTTTAGTGTGGAACAATTAATATAAGTTTTAGTATGTTTTATTTCTGCTCTGAGTTTGAGAGGGTTTTGAAAACTTGAAGAAGAAGAGGGTTTCATCTCCTTGGGTCTCTTGGATTCTTCATTCTTGGCTTGTAACAAGACTTAAATCTTCATATCCATTTGAATGGAAGCTCATCTAGGTATAAATTTCTATCTCTTGATGTGTGGCTAAAACCCCCAATTCTTGGGGTGTGATTTTGTGAATATGGGTTAGATTAGTTGTTAGGTCTTGCTTGCTGATAGTGTATTCGTAGTTTAAATATGATTTCGTTTAGTGGTTGTGGATGAACTTAATGAGGTTGTAGTTGCAAATATAATCTCATTTATGTGTTTTCGGCTTGCTCGAGAGAGAGGTCGTAAAACTAAGACCACTAAATTGATGGCCTGTGTGAGTGGGGTCGACATGAGGTTCAACTCGAGAGAGTGAACCCTAGTCCCATGTCCACACACTCAGCTCGAGAGAGTGAGTGGGTTAAGGCAGAGGCAATTCTTCATGCGGCAAGTGGGTGTCCGAGAGGAACCCGCTTGAAACGGGGTAAGTTGCTCGAGAGAGAGTTGTTCCCCTTTAAAGTCTAGTCTAGTCACAAATACTCAATGAATTTACTATCAAAAGCAGGTGCCCAATGATTTAGTCTATCCCGTATTCCTGTCACATCCCAAGAATCCCCTCTCATTACTTAGATTTCTTTGTCGATTTTGTTGTTTTTACTTACTAGTGACAAAACCCCCATTGTTAATTGACACTCTTGTGTCCCTCTTTAATTTACAATGTTTTTAATCGTTAATGTCTTTAGCTACGACTAGATAGAACTAATTTTATTTTTCTATTAATTCTCAACACCACTCCCTTGGGACTCGACCCCAACTCTTGGTTGGGTTATTATACTATTGCACGATCGTAGACACTTGCATCGGAAATTGTGTCGTTGATTACGAAGACATCATGTACTTAGAAATGTAACGTGGATGCACTGTATTCCATGTAAGCACTATTACTACACATAAGACCTTGTAATCCTTCACGAAAAAATTTATAGGCAAAACCATTTATACATTGGCCTCATGAAACAAGTCAATTGTTGCAACATTTAAGGAATTGGAGTTTTTTTGAATGGTTAACAAAGACAAAACCACTACATGAACTCACTTTTAAAGAACAAATGCATCTACAACTCAAGAATCAACATTGTTCGTCTACACGACCCAATAATGTGTTGATTTTAACTTTTTGCCTAAGTATGAAACAGGTTACCTAACATGTTCCAACAAAGCAGTAAAGACTGTAAGTAAAAACAAAATATATTTACATGAAAAACACCCGGATCAAAAGGTGTAAAAAACCACAACCTATACCCCTGCAGGATTTAATTCCAACTTCACTAAATCACTAAGCCTACACAGAAAATAGATTACTAACTTTGCAACCCACGAAACTAAGTCTAATTCCTTAACTTCAAGTTATGGATTTAGATTACAACTCGTTTAATCCTAGGATCAAACTCTAATTCCTTAACTTCATGTTATGGATTTAGATTACAATTCTTGTAATCCTAGGAACTAACCTTCAACACAAACCTCCCAAGGTAAGTATTCCCTACTCTTCGAGTTATCACAACCTGAAGAAAACACTCCTAGTTCATGTCAGGCCTTGAGGCTACCCTTTGGACGCAACACAGGACCTAGGAACATAAGTGACTCCAAGCTAACCCTGTTGGCATGACATGAGCATACTAAGAATAACAATAACTGATGCAGAAGCTAATCATGAAGTAAATTTGAAATGATGGGGAATACCCATATACTAAATCTGAATATATCAAATCTGAGAGTTTAATACAAGAGAAATATTAAACTCAAATACTAAGCTGAATCTAACTATTTCTGAAGATAGCCTCTAACTAACTAGAAGTGCTGGGACATGCCCCAACTAAATCTAGCAAAGCTGAAACTAAAGACTACAAGCATAAAAGACAATCATATCACTCGTCCTCGAAGAATAAGGATTAACCACTGATGCTATTGAACTGGAGATCGCGAACCAATCTATGCGTGATATTAATGCCGAGGACCTAAACCTACATCACGAGAAGATGTAGCATAGACTATGCGTCAGTACTTGAAAGGTACTGAGCATGCAGGATTGAGTATACTGAACAATTACATAACTGAATCAAAGCATAAATCTGAGCAATGAAGTGAGACGAGAATGATATAAACTGATAATAATAGACATGAAACATTGAATG
The DNA here is from genome assembly GCA_036250505.1 of Solanum acaule. Classification (NCBI taxonomy): domain Eukaryota; kingdom Viridiplantae; phylum Streptophyta; class Magnoliopsida; order Solanales; family Solanaceae; genus Solanum; species Solanum acaule. The sequence continues at coordinate 20,408 of JAJOOR010004643.1, forward strand.
CAATGACCAAGTTTATAACATGCTAAGCCTGATTAATAAACCATATTGATAACATGGTCAATGCAATAAAATCTGACAGAACGGTAAGGGAGCTACTAATAACCGACATAAAACCACATGAGCTAAATATGGAGTCCGATGTATACGCCCCATCGAGAGGACCCAATATATCCTACCACATGTATAGAGGCATGCTGGAGTGATTACTAAAATGATGCCCACATAGGGGACTTACAATCTACGGGGCACGTAGTTCTGGGACCTGAGGGTTACTGACCCTAGTCCACTCGGTATTAAGCTTCCCATATGATTAAGTAGTTAACATTTTATGTCTGTAATACTGTAGTATTGGATAGCTCAAAACTGACATGCAAACTTAGAATGCACATTAATATACTGAAAATAATGCATTCGAAATCTGAGGCATGTTTATATGTATCTGAATTTACTGACCTAACATGTGTAATTCATGAACTAAAAGAACTACATTGCTAGGGTTCTGAATTCATGCATGAACCTGGGCTAAACAATACTATAACGATATAATATGATTTGGATAATTGTAACAGCTAAAAACCCAACAATTCTAATATTCAAGAAAACCCTAAGTCAAGATAATAATAAGGAAATCAAGATTTTGACTGAAAACTAGGGACCTAATGGGTGAAAGGAACCCACTAATGAAATCCCACTTACCTGGTGACGAATTCCACAGAAAAATCTTTTGATTTCGGGGCTGGAACTGATGGAATGTTGCTGAGTTCTTGAACTAAGGTTGGGTCCCCTCTTTCTTCTCTCTACACTCTAAATTTCTAAGTTTTGATGAAAGGTTTGACTTAGGTTAGTTCTAGTTATGTTTCTAGGTTAAAACTGACCAAAACCACGTAGTATAGAGTTAAAACGGCATAGTTTAGGTGTCCAATGAAAAAGGAAAAGACCAAAAGACCCATAACTTAAACTGCTGATGGGGCTGACCACGGTCACTTCCATGGATGGTGAAAGGGACCACGAACCTTAAAGATGGTAGTGGTCTGATGTTCCGGAGTTGGGGGTTCTAGGATCTAGTCCACGAGCCCCTACCACGGCCCGTGTGGAGGACCACAGACCGTGAAGGTCCCCGAGGTCCTCACTTGGGCTGAGATCTAGAGGCAAAGGTCTGGGGGCCTACTAGATAGCCTTTACGGACTACCCTACGACCCGTGTTAAGGACCACGGGCCGAGAAGGTCCTCGTGGTCTTCACTTGGGCGTGGGGGTCGAAGGGGCTGGCTAGGGGAGGCTACTGCCTAGACATCACAGACGCCACCACAGACCGTCGTCAAGACCACATACCGTGAAGGTGCCCGTGGTTTGATATCTGGGCCTAGTGAAGTCCAAGTTATTACCAAGGGTTGGTCAACAGACTGTAGACCCTATCACGGTCCGTGAACCCTGCCGTGGTTCACTGGTTCAGGTAAATTTCTGCAATTTTTTCTAGGTCTAGTTTTTGAGGTGTTACAATACCTCCCCCTTGGGAACATTCGTCCTCGAATGAAGACTAAACTAGCTAAACTGGAGGGGGTGAGCTGCAACCCTACCACTAAACACTGGAAACTGATTTCTGACTGAACTAAATTCCAAAAACATGTAAATACGCTGAAAATGCAAGTACAAACTGAAAGTACAAGATGCTAAGACTGAAACTGCGCATGAATAACTGAAAAACTGAAGAGGACCTATTACCTCAAGCTGGAATGTAATCGGAAGGGAAGAGGTGAGGATACCTGGCCTTCAAGGCTGCTTCTACTTCCCAAGTAGCTCCCTCGACGGACTGACTCCTCCACAACACCTTAACTGAAGCGACTTTTTTGTTTCTCAACCTTTGAACCTGACGATCAAGAATTTCAACTGGTACCTCTTCATAAGTAAGACTATTCTTCACAACCACACTTTCTAAAGGCACAATAGATGCTGGGTCACCCATACACTTCTTCAACAATGAAATGTGGAAAACTGGGTGCACTACTGCTAGTTTTGTTGGCAACCCTAACTCATAAGCCACTTTACCAATCCCTTTCAAGATCTTGTAAGGGCCTACATATCTGGGACTGAGCTTCCCTTTCTTGCCAACTCTCATCACCCCTTTCATAGGTGACACTTTCAAGAAAACCCAATCATCAACTTAGAACTCTAATTCCCTTCTCCTTACATATGCATAAGACTTCTGGCGACTCTGGGCTATCCCAAGTCTATCCCTGATGAGTTGCACTTTCTCTATAGTATCATGGACTAAATCTGGCCCTATCAAGGTTGCTTCACCTACTTCAAACTAACCAATGGGAGATGTACATCTACGCCCACACAATGCCTCATAATGGGCCATCTGAATGGTGGAATGGTAACTATTATTGTAGGCGAACTCTATAAGAGGGATGTGATCATCCCAACTACCCTTGAAATCGATCACACAAGCTCTCAACATGTCCTCTGAGGTCTGAATGGTACTCTCTGCCTAACCATCCGTCTGCGGATGAAATGTTGTTCTAAGGTTATCATGAGTACCAAGACCTTTCTAAATGACTTCCAAAAATTAGAGGTAAAGTGAGGACCTCTATTTGAGATGATATAAAAAGGAACCCCATGCAACCTGACTATCTCATTAATCTAAAGCTTGGCGTAGTCCTCCGCCGAATCTGTAGTCTTAACCATCGAAAAGTGTGAAGATTTAGTAACTCTATCAATTATCACCCAAATGGAGTCATGTTGTCTGCGAGTACGAGGTAACCCTGTGATGAAGTCCATGTTGATCACTTCCCACTTCCAAGTAGGAATGTTGATCTCTTGAATCATACCTCCTAGTTTCTGATGTTCTACCTTGACTTGATGGCAATTGGGGAACTTAACCACAAAATCTTCTATATCCATTTTTATACCTTTCCACCAAAAGACTTCCCGCAGATAAAGATACATCTTAGTGGCACCTAGATGAATAGAATATCTAGAGTTATGGGCTTCTGCAAGAATCTGATGTCTCAACTCACCCACCTTAGGAACACATAATCGACCCTGATAGGGAAGCACACCATCTCCCCCTTTGGAGAAAACCTCAACCCTCTGTTGGTGGATTGCACCCTTTAGTTCGAGCAATATCATATCACTGTCTTGCTTTTCCTTAACCTCCACTACCAAAGAAGATTCCAACGCATTTTGAACTGCCACTCCACCGTCTGATATGCTCATAAGACGAACTCCTAGGCGAGCAAGTCTTTGAACATCCCTTGCTAGCTCATTTCTTTCTTTTTCAACATGTGTTATACTACCCATAGATAGTCTACTAAGAACATCTGCTACTACATTGGCCTTACCAGGATGGTAATACACACTCATATCATAATCTTTGAGGAACTCAAGCCATCTCATCTGGTGAAGATTCAACTCTTTCTACGTGAACACCTACTGAAGGCTCTTATGGTCTGTGAACACATCTACGTGAACACCATATAAGTAATGTCTCGAAATCTTAAGCGTGAACACCACTCCTGTAAGCTCGAGGTCATGAGTTGGATAGTTCTTTTCATGCACCTTAAGTTGTCTAGAAGCATAAGTTATAACCTTACCTCGCTGCATCAACACACAACCTAGGCCGACTCTGGAAGCATCATAATAGATTACATAACCATCTGAACCTCTGGTAGAGTCAGAATAGGAGTTGTAGTCAACCTAGATTTCAGTTCTGCAAAGCTTTTCTCATAATCATTTGACCATTGAAACTTGACCTTTTTCTGAATGAACTTAGTCAACGGAGAGACTATGGATGAAAATCCTTCCACTCCACGAACCTTCTGTATTAACCCGCTAAACCCAAGAAGCTTCTGATATCTGTAGGAGAGGTAGGTCTGGGTCATTGTTACACTTCTTCTATTTTTTGAGAATCCACTCGGATCCCTTCGCTAGACACAATGTGACAAAGGAAAGCAACATATTGCAACCAAAACTCATATTTTCTAAACTTAGCGAATAACTATCGGTCTTTGAGAGTTTGCAGAACAAATCTCAAATGATTTTCATGTTTTTCCTCATTCCTACAGTAAATGAGGATATCATTAATAAAGACGATAACGAAAAAATCCAAATATTGCTTGAACATTCTGTTCATCAAGTCCATGAAAGCTGCCGGAGCATTGGTTAGTCCAAATGACATACCTACAAATTCATAATGACCATACCGAGTTCTTAAGGCTATCTTTGGAATGTTGCCATCTCTGACTTTGAGTTGATGATAACCCGATCTGAGGTCTATCTTTGAGAAATGACTAGCACCCTGAAGTTGGTCAAACAAGTCATCAATCCTAGGGATGGGATACTTATTCTTGATTGTGACCTTGTTCAACTGCCTATAATCAATGCACATTTTGAGAGAGCCATCTTTCTTCTTCACAAACAACACTGGTGCACCCCATGGCGAGACACTAGGTCTGATGAAGCCTTTATCTAAAAGGTCTTTCAACTGCTCTTTCAATTCCTTAAGATCAACTGGAGCCATTCTCTAAGGAGGAATAGATATAGGCTGGGTATCTGGAAGGAGATCAATTCCGAAGTCGATATACCTTTCGGGAGGAACTCCAAAAAGATCTTCTATGAACACTCTAGGAACTCATTGACTATGGGAACTGACTCAAGAGTTGGGGTTTCAGAGCTTGAATCCTTAACTCGAAATAGATGATAGAGATAACCTTTAGAGATCATCTTTGTGGCCATAAGATAAGAAATGAATCGACCAATAGGCACTAAGCTACTACCCTTCCATTCTAAGATTGGTTCATCTGGAAACTGAAAACGAACAATCCTAGTTCTACAATCGACTGAGGCATAACATGAATGTAACCAATACATGCCTAGAATGACATCGAAGTCTACCATTTCTAACTCTACAAGATCTGCTGAGGTGACTTTCTGGGAGACTGTGACAAGGCAATTTATGTATACCCATCTAATTATGACTGGGTCACTGGCCGGAGTAGAGACTGAGAAAGGTTCTGAGAGAATTTCTAGACTAACAGTGAATTTGCCTGCTATATAAGGAGTTACAATAGAAAGAGTTACCCCAGGATCTAACAATGCATAAACATCTAAGTCAAAGACTTGTAACATACCAGTGACTACATCTAGAGATTCTTCCTGATCTTGGCGAGCCTGAAGAACATACAACATGTTTTGGCGCTGACCGCCACCTGTACCAGATGAGTTACCCTACTGAGTTGGGTGACCTGCTGGTGATCCTAGGGTTGTGGACTGATCTCTACCATTGTTACCTCCTTGAACCTGTTTAGAAGGACAATCCTTCAACCTGTGACCAGACTGACCACACCCAAAGTATTCTTCCTTTCCTTCAAGGAACTCGCCTAGATGGTTCTTACCACATTTAGGACAAGTTGGGTAGGTTCTGGTTCCTGAAACCCTACCTTGAGTCTTAGAGCCTGACGCCCTACCTTTCTGATCATTACGGAACTTGGAGGATGGAACACTGGCTGATGAAGGTGCTAAGGTTGAAGACTTCTACTGAAACTGCGAGCAATTACCACCACCCGATTTCTGTTAAGAATAGTCATAGTTGCCGGTCCTAGCCTTTTTATTCTCCTTGGCCTATTCCTTAAGCTTATCCATGAGCCTAGAGATGTTCATATTCTCAAATAACATGGCATTCCTACACTCTATTTTCACAAGATCGGATACTCCATACATGAACTTGTTCATTTAATCCTTGGAGTTTGCAACCATATGAGGAGCATACCTGGAGAGTTGGGTGAACTTGAGTCCATACTCTTTTACCGTCATAGAGCCCTGCGTCAAATTCATAAACTCCTGATCTTTTGGCTCCCTCAACTCTCTTGGGAAAAACCTGTCCAGAAAGGTCTCACTAAAGCAATCTCAAGTGATAGGAGCGGCATTTGTACCCTTGTTCTCTTTCCATTGATTATACTAGATATGAGCCACATCCTTAAGCTGGTAAGATGCCAACTCAACCCGATCATTCACAGTTACTTGCATCACTTCAAAGATCATCTTTCGATTTCGGGGATGGAACTGATGGAATCTTGTTGCGTTCTTGAAGTAGGGTTGGTTCACCTCTTTCTTCTATCTATGCTATAAATTTCTAAGTTTTGATGAAAGGTTTGACTTAGGTAAGTTGTAGTTATGTTTCTAGGCTAAAACTGACCAAAACCATGTAGTTTAAGGTTAAAACGACGTAGTTTAGGTGTCCAACGAAAAAGCAAAAGACCAAAAGACCCCTAACTTAACTGCTGACGGGGTAGACCACAGCCACCTCCACGGACTGTGAAGATGGTCGTGGTTTGAGGTCCAGGAGTTGGGGGTGCTGGGGTCTGGTCCATGATTCCCTACCACCGCTCGTGTGGAGGACCACGGACCATGAAGGTCCCCGTGGTCCTTACTTGGGCTAAGGTCAGGAGGCTCAAGTCTGGGGGCTTACCGAATAGCCTTCACGGACCACCCCACAACCCGTGTTAAGGACCACAGATCGAGAAAGTCCTCGTGATCTTTATTTGGGCGTGGGGGTCTAAGGGGCTGGCTAAGGGGGGATACTGCCTAGATGTCACGGACACCACCACAGCCCGTCATCAAGACCATGACCTGTGAAGGTGCTCGTGGTCTGATGTCTGGGCTTGGTGAAGTCCATGTTATGACCATAGGTAGGTCAATGGACCGTGGACCCTGTCATGGTCCGTGAACCCTATCGTGGTTCACTGGTTCAGGTAAATTTCTGTAATTTTTTCTAGGTTTGGTTATCGAGGTGTTACAGTTTAGTTTATAACTCACTGAAATAAGATACATCAAGAGTCAGTCACAAATCAAAAATCCTAACACATAAACTCTGTAAAAAGATTAGGGTCTTCGATGTGTTCATTCTATGTGTTCCTTCAATTCGACGATAGCACTTGCGAAGTAAATATCGCGATTGCTCTTTTTGCTCTGTAAGTGCACAAGTATTGTGAACGACTTCACCTCTATTGATGCACAAATGTTCATAGAGTTTTTGTTCACTTCAAACTCCACTCTTGACTTAGAGTTCTACTTCAAGTAAGACTCCTTCTTCAGTTTAAACTCCTTGCATCTTTAGACTCCTTCTTCAAATCACATTCATTGTTTCTTTTGTATTTAAGTCAAACTCCAACACTTCAATTCAGCAGCAACTTGAAGAGTTCTACTTTAAGTGAACTCCTTCCTCAATTAAAACTCCTTGCTTCATTGGACTCCTTCTTCAAATCGAACTCATTTGTTTCTCTCTCTTCAATTCATCAAATGTTTATATCCTTGGGTTTTCTCACGAAATTCACATTATCCATTCCTTTATTTCTACAGTCTTGTCTTTATTAATTTTAAAAGTTTTATCGAATTCAACTGCGTGAAAGTTAACATTTGGACCATGTTGACTGACGTATTTCATCTTTCTTTGTCAATCATCAAAACTGCATAAATCCCAACAAATTCCCACTTTTTGATGATGACAAACCTCTTTTCTTTGTGCATTCAAACAATTTTACCTGTAGACACTGAAGGCTCTTAGATTTCCACAAAACACAAAATCTATTTTAAATTTTAAATTATAGACCTAAAAAGGCTCTTAGATTTCCACTTTCAAATTCTTAATTTTTCATAATTACTACACAAATGACATTTCTCCTCTAAAAATGATTATAAAGCTCCATTAAGGGGCCAAAGCTTTTTCTTATGACATTTACAGCAAAATATAAATTATGGTCTCTTATTCCATAGAAACCGATATAATAGATGACATAAAAAAATAATTGTGATAGAAATGCAGATGTGGAAGAGAGAAAAGGATAAGCAGAAAGCTAAGTTAGACAATTTTGGCACAAGGAAGACTCTTCAAGAGCTTTGAAGTTGAAAGGAAGAGAGACATTCTCAAATTCAAATGAATATTAAAAATACAATATCTTATTTTGGATAAAACATTCCTTTCACTTTCCATAAGTTCTAGCAATCCAAGTCATATAAAATAATAGTCCCCAGAAAATTAAACATTAAAGATTGCAACCACTTGAGAAAAAAACTTTCACCGTAGAAAGTCCTTATGATGAGTTCGAGTTATCGCTTATAGCATTGGCTTATCATATTGATGATTCACTATGAAAAGTTTGCTATTCCTGAAACTTGACACTTGGTGTCCCTGCCACCTGCATATGTAGAAAATTACTTTCTCTATCAAATAAGTAAAGAGTAGTAAGAAAAGTTCGATAGAAGTACAAACCTGATCAACAGAGTAAGCTTGACCATACGTACTTCCATGTTCATAAGGTAGGATCAAACTTGAAGCTCCTATATTCTGATAGAGATCATCCATATTATGGAAATTCAAATATGCATCACAATTTTCCCACTCATTTAAATCACTTATGTCATTAGCACTCGTATTTGACGTTGCAATAGTGTTGCTTGGCACAAACATGTTTTGTTCACCGATGTATTGCTGGAAATTAGTATTTGCTGCTCCCGATCCATTGATTATCGCATTCCCCACATTCATATTAGTCATCATTGCACTAGTTGAATTTGTTGTTACATAGGCTTGACGATCCCCACTATTAAACGCCATGTCAAAATTACTATTAGTGCTCCCAATAATTGGGCCTTGCGAACCAAATAACGGGTCATGTTGTTGTTGTAGCCTACCACCATCATTATTTTGGCCCGACAAAAATGAGCTGAGGTAGTGTTGTTGAACATGAAGTTGTGGATGCTAGAGTTATTGCTCAGTTGAACTAGCATAAATATTGTCGGTATTAACGAGTGAAAACTCCGGGCCTCTATGAGTTTGATTTGGTACATTTGTTTAAAGATCAGGTATTCTCCCAAATATTCTACTGATACTTGTTTCAATTCTTTGTTGGGAACCACTTAAAGATCCCTGTCGAATATATTTTTGCTCTTCTAATAGTCTCCTTTGGTTGATACGACATATCTGAAAGGAGAAAAATCAAAGAAAATTGGACTATGAATTTATTTATCATTGTAACTCATTTTTTAAGGTGTTTTTGAAATGCTTGAAATAAGTCATTTTTAATAGAAAAAAAATTGTATTTGTTGAAACTAAATGAAAAAATTATTTTCAGTTAAATATTGATAATAATATTATTTCAATGAATAGTTGCTGTGAAAAATAGTTGAAATTAGCATGTAATTGTCAATTTTCTGCCGAATGCCTCTCAAAGTGAGTGTCTTTCCATTATATAGAGAAAATAAAGATTACACATCCCTAAAGATCCATCATTCTATCCCTAAAGATCAGCTACTCTATATCTACAAATCTACTATTCAATCCCTCTAAATCTGCCTTGCTATCCCTCCAAATCAGCTATTCTATCACAATATTTATTCATTTGATTCTACAACAAATGTGTATGATCATGCTAATTTATATCACTATATAATTACATTAATATATACAATCATTTAGTTTTCCATCATGCTAACATCCCCCCTCAAATTGATGCTGGTGGATCAAGAAACATCAATTTGCCTACTAGAAAATGATGGCGTTGCCGAGCTATGGATTTTTTAAACGCATCAGCTATTTGAAGATCACTGGACACATGTGTAAGTGTAATGACTCCTTTATCGACAGCTTCTCGGATATAATGACAATCCACTTCGATGTGTTTGATCCTCTCATGAAAAACTAGATTAGTAGCAATCTGAATAGCACTTGTATTGTCAGCATGGAGAGTAGTAGGATGAGATTGAAGAAATCCAATCTCAGCAAGTAATCCACGAAGACATACAACCTCGGAGCAAGCAATAGACATGGATCGATATTCAGCCTCTGTTGAAGATTTTGACACACGATCTTGGTTTTTACTCTTCCAAGATATCAATGACTCTCCAAGAAACATGCACCAACCAGAGAATGAACGAAGAGTATCAGGACATCCTGCCCAATCAGAATCACTAAAAGCATTAAGACGAATAGGAGAACCACTTGGAAAGAACAATCCACGAGTAAGTGTTCCTAGAAGATACCGAATGATTGACGAACAGCCACCAAGTGGAGATGACAGGGAGCTTGCATAAATTGACTAACTTGTTGAACTGCAAAAGAGATATTAGTCCAAGTAATAGTAAGGTAATTTAGACTCCCAACTAATTGTCAAAATATAGTTGGATCAGGAACAAGATCGCCCTCCTCACGACGATACTTCACATTCATTTCCAATGGAGTATCTACGGAGGAGAAATGTTGAAGACCAGACAAAGAAATCAGATCCTGAGTATATTTGTGTTGGTTTAGAAATACACCTAAAGCAACATTATGAACTTCCAAACCCAAAAAATAAGTAAGAGTACCAAGATCTTTCATATGAAAAGAATCTTTAAGCTGTTGTTGTAGGCTAGTGATTAGTGAAGAATCAGTTCCTGTGATAATAATGTCATCTACATACACCAAAAGAAGAACACAACCTGTAGATGTTTTTCGAAGAAACAAAGATGAATCATGATGAATCATATTTGCTCTGCTCAAAAGAAAATTGTAGCAAAGTAGACCGGAACTTATCAAACCAAGCTTTTGGAGCTTGTTTTCTCCATACAAAGACCACTTCAACTTGCATACATTTGATGTAGGCAATGAGAACAAACCAGGTGGAGGTTTCATATAAATATCTTCTTTAAGATCACCACGGAGAAAAGTATTTTTGACATCCATTTGATAAAGAGACCAGTTTTGTGAAGCAACAATGGCAATAATAGTTCTCACCGTAGTCATTTTGGCTACGGGTGCAAAAGTCTCCTCATAGTCCACCCCATACTCTTGTTTGTTAGCAAGAACAACCAATCGAGCTTTGTAACGATCAAGAGTTCCATCAGAATGAAGTTTTATTGAATAAACCTATTTACATCCAATAGGGCGGACATTTGAAGGACGTGAAACAATGTCCCATGTGTCATTTTCTTTAAGAGACAAAAGTTCTTCCTCCATTGCTTTCTACCAACATTCATGCTTGGAAGCTTGTGAGTAACAAGATGGAACATATATGTTGGATAAAGTAGAGTAAAATCCATACCAATTGGGAGTATGAGATACTCAGGTAGATCGCCGAGTAGGCTCAAGTGGACTAGATCTTGAAGAATTCTCAGATTCTAGTTGTGGTACAGTTTCAGGTGGCGGATGATACGCTCAAATTACACCTCCTTAAAGAAGAATAATAGATCGTTATCAAGTAAAGAACCCAACTTGTAGGTTGGGGTCGATCCCACGAGGAAACTAGTTTAGACTTAACTTTAACCAATAATTATATTTGTTTAGTCAAATTACTCCTAGAAACAAGTAATTAAAGGGGGGGATTTTGTGAAACAAATTGTAAGAATTCAGTAACTAATTACTAGACAAAAGTCAACTTTGGTTGTTATCACGATGAGAGAATTAACTAGGGTATATGTGTTCCCCACAAGCTCATAACGCAGTAATCCTAGTAATAGCAATCCTTTCCTAGTGTACTGCATGCAAAGTGATAAGCTAGGTATCTCTAAATCATTGGTCCAACATCTAGAGAATTTCACCCCGCACCTTGGTCCAGCTACGTGTGTATAATTTACTAACCCTTACCGTTACCTCATATTAGACATCACATCGATGTTTGGCTTAGTTATAGCTTCACACCAATCGACACTAGACTATTAGATAGTATCACACTAAATCTGTGTTGATAATTCGTTTCTAGTTGATTACCTCCTTGGTCCGGCAAGTAGCAACAACGCGAGTTCTAACGTTGCGCACCGTTAAAAAGACTTTGGAACGAAAGAGTTATCAATGCATGCAAAGCACTATTCAAGAATTGCTTATTTACTATTCATACTTTGTTAATCGCTTATGGTTCCCACAACCCTAGTTGTGGAGTTTAGTTACCCATAATCATATGAACACAATTCATTGTTTTAGATGAAATAATTATGAAGTTATGTAATTGAGATTAACAAACTCGGAATTTCAACTTGAATTTCAATACCAAAATCTTTAAAACCAACTTAGGAAATCAAGAATTGCTAGGTTTGCCACAATAAAATCCCAAGTCACAAAATATAACTAAAGTAATAAAGTCTAACCCAAAAAATGAGGTTTACTTGCCCTATTTATAGAAAACAGGTCCTAAATTAAAATGGAAACAAAATAAGGAAAGTTTGATCAGGCACGCGTCTTCAATCCACGAGACTGACCACGGACCGTCAATGGATCTACGGTCCGTGAGTCCCTTCCGTTAGCCAGGACTTAGAAAATATTTCAGCTTCCAAAAATCAACTTCTCTGAAGCAAACAACAGAACACCAGTACGGACCGTAGATCGATCTTTCTCCATAGCTCCACACTTAGAATCTTCAAAAATTAGGTATTGGAACCCTCGGAGTATCATTCTACGGATCAACAGTACGGTCCGTAGATTGGTCTACGGACCGTCAATGGACACCGTGGTTCGACACTTGGTCAGATTTCCTTGATTTGCCTTCCATGCCTTGCCTGCTGATCTATGGTCATAATCTATGGAGCGTCATTGGACCTACGGTCCGTAGATCACCTCCGTAGATGCCTTTTTTTGCATTTCTTTCAACTGTCTCTTTACTTCCACGCCTAAATATCTTTCGTGCAAAACATGATAAAAACACATAAAAACCAATACAAAAATGCCCTAGACACACACAACTCTTAAGTGAAATGTATTAAAAAAAATTGTAAACTCACAGTATATCAACACCCTCAACTTAAATTCGTTGTTTGTCCTCAAGCGATGCACTCGGACTCTAAACGATACTTGTATAAAAGCAAGCATTTCAAGCACAAGCAATCACATGGCTCTCTACCCCAACTCTCTTTTCGGGTGCAAAATCTGTTCTCTTAGACTCAATAAGCTAATTCATGCGGATCAAAATATGACAAAGATCGACCAGCCAACACACAACATACACTGTTTAGCTATCACCAAGGTGCCAACTTTCCGACAATGTAACTAGTTACTTCAAACGAAATCCCATTTTCACACAATGAATATGAATTTGAGTACAAGGATTCATTCAACACTCACACTCAGAAGTAACTTCAAGTACAGTTAGTGCTCATTACCATAGCCTTGCCTTTATTTTCACTGCTTATACTCTCCAAACTAGATTCTAGGATCACTATAGGACTTTCTTGGCTTGTAACGTAGGCTCAGGGTCAGGTGTGGTACATTTAGGTACTTCTTAGTGGCTTTCTATCCTCCTTGACATTACACTAGGCTTTCAACTTTTTTGCCCTATTTTTGACATCCTACCATTTTACCTTCTTTCCCTTGATTTTCTTCAACCATGGATGTGACTTTAGACTTTGTAGATCTTTATATTTATTTATTTATTTTTGTTTTTTTTTCACTTTCATCTTTTTCTAGCGTTTAATTCTTTTCTTTAGCTTTCAACAAGTCACATCCTTTCTTCTCTTTTGTTTTTCTCCTTTTTAACATCAAACTCTTTTTATACCCATTTTTGTTTCGGTTTCCTCTTTCATAGCCACCCTCAACTTATGGATTTTCAATTGGTTGAGATGCACAATACCCGATGTCGGATCAGGGCCAAGATTGAAGTTACCTTTTACATTAGCCACCCTCAACTTAGGCTTTTGGCCTAAGTCGAGGTGCACATGTTCAAAGAGGAACTGGCGCCAACATAGTTGATTATGGGAAGGTGAGTTAGGGGTTTAGAAAGAATTGGTCTAATTTAGGCTCAAATCATTTGGATCAAAGGGAGCATTTATTTCATTCGGTTGGACTCTTCTTTTATGCAATTTGTGGACTTATCAGAACAAGGGCCTATGATCACTTCCTAGCCTCTAGAGTAGATTGTTTTAGCAGGACTAACCGAGCAAGTTCTAGATTGGCACAAAAACTGTTTGAACAATCAACTAGTCTCACACACTTTTGGCCCATAGTTTCATTATCATATTATCAGATTACCCAGTTCAAGTTTTACCTTAAGTCATGCCATTAAGTTGATTCATTATCATATCATATTCAGAGCCAACACATTCAACTTATCTTAGCCTACCAATTCTAGCACACATCACAAAACTTGGACGGGTATCATTTTTTCCATAAGCCATCATGCTTCATTCTTATTCATGCTTCAAACACATACGATCCTAACACATGCCGATTCAAAATAAATTAAACAATCTCTTGGGGGAAAAAGAACACAGGCAAGAAAACACCAATCCATTTACCCCACCCCCAACAAAATATGGTGCAATTTTCCCCAATTTATAAAAATAGTAAAAGATAATGCATTGGGTGAAGCAAACCTGTGGCGCATAGCACCGAAGACTCATCAACAAACAAGTGGGTTCGGTTTCCCGGAGCCCGCTGGAACAATACTCGAGTCACCCTCAGTAGTTCCCGCATCAACAAGGACAGCACCATCAGTAGGGCTATCCGCCATTCTAACCACACCATCAGGGTGGTCACATCAATCCTCACGGGCACAGAACTCGATGCCCCAACAACAGCCTCAAACACCCTTTTCTGGCGCAACTCTTCATCTAATATCGATGCTCTTCTCCCCTTCTCCTCCTGCTTATGCTTCCTTTTTCTACTTCGAGCATCATCAGTGGTATCAGAAGGGTGACTCGAACGGTGCCTCTAGGCACGAGCACAGGTAGGATCGAGCTGTGTCTCTGCATCCACCCTGAATAAGGCATTAAGATCGGTATCCTCAGACAATACCATTGGTGCATATTCTGGCTCATTCGCAAGAATCTCAAGAATGGCATCCACATCAGCTCAGAGACTAGCCAACTCCACCCGAATGGAGGAAAGATCAGTGTCGGGGGCTGGTCGGGATAGAACCCTCAACTCAAAAGCATCCAGGAATTTATGAACTGCCTGGATCTGCTGCTCAATCTACTTTGCCACCCTTTTCTCAAATCTGGCCTCAGACTGTGCCATCGACTTTTGCATCGCTGGATGTGGTGCAGAAGAGTGGCCACCTGAGCCTCTAATTTCTTTACTCTGGCATTGGGACAACGACAACTCCTGATGGTGGGGTGGACCTGGATGAGCTAGGAGCCCTACTAGCTGCTTGAGAAGAGGAGACCGGGATATTATCGGTGTGGCCTGGTATAATGGGATCACCGCCCTGTGCCTGCTCCACTGTGTCTGCAAGATCTGTGCCTAAGGGAGGTACCTCAATCTGGGGCTCTCGGCGTGGTTCTGCCACATTTGCCTCATCTCGAATAAGGCCTATATCCAAAGTCCTAGTAGGGTGGATCAACCTATCACAATGCCAGATCGGGACTCTAGAGTCCCTACACAATTGGAAAATCAAACATGGATAGAACCCTCAACTCAAAAGCATCCAGGAATTTATGAACTGCCTGGATCTGCTGCTCAATCTACTTTGCCACCCTTTTCTCAAATCTGGCCTCAGACTGTGCCATCGACTTTTGCATCGCTGGATGTGGTGCAGAAGAGTGGCCACCTGAGCCTCTAATTTCTTTACTCTGGCATTGGGACAACGACAACTCCTGATGGTGGGGTGGACCTGGATGAGCTAGGAGCCCTACTAGCTGCTTGAGAAGAGGAGACCGGGATATTATCGGTGTGGCCTGGTATAATGGGATCATCGCCCTGTGCCTGCTCCACTGTGTCTGCAAGATCTGTGCCTAAGGGAGGTACCTCAATCTGGGGCTCTCGGCGTGGTTCTGCCACATTTGCCTCATCTCGAATAAGGCCTATATCCAAAGTCCTAGTAGGGTGGATCAACCTATCACAATGCCAGATCGGGACTCTAGAGTCCCTACACAATTGGAAAATCAAACATGGAAAGGGGTAAGTAGTGGAGGTCTTGAATGCCCTCTCGTGAATCTCTGCCAGCAGCATGCGAGCAAAGTCAATCTCCAATCCTGCTACTAATGCGGCAACCTTGACGGCTCTGTCCCATGTGAGTTGGTTGTCAGCTTTTGTAGGCGACACCCTATTACGCACCAACAACCAGAAGAACTTGGCCACAAAATTTAATGTGGCCTTTCGGATACCCAACAGTGGTGCGGTGACCCACTCCGCACGCTCTCCTTCTGCAGCAATGTATGTGGCCAACCATAGTGTAACAGCCTCCCACTGCTCAACATTTCTTTGGAAAGCGCTGCCCCACACGATGTCCCATCAGTAATCAAACTCTGCTGTATTCAATGACCAAGAGTGACTAGTAGTAGGGCCATAGAGAAAGTGGCTAATGATGGCATGTGATATGTCGACCGGACAACCTCGGACCATAGTGGAAGTGAGAGGGTCTTGGGTTATGGGCTTGGACTGCTTAGAGATCGAACCTCGGAGTGTGGCAGCATAGGAGGCATAGACCTCCTGCACAATCTCCTCGCTATAAGT
The DNA here is from genome assembly GCA_036250505.1 of Solanum acaule. Taxonomy (NCBI): domain Eukaryota; kingdom Viridiplantae; phylum Streptophyta; class Magnoliopsida; order Solanales; family Solanaceae; genus Solanum; species Solanum acaule. The sequence goes on from JAJOOR010004643.1 coordinate 36,820, forward strand.
CCCTAGATCTCGAGCCATCCAGTCATACTTGTGAAGTTTGAAAAGCCGGTGGATGTCGGGGACAGTGTGCAAGCTCCCTGTGAGGACTTTGCGCTCCTCTGTAATAAGTCGGGCCATTTTCTCTTTGTCATTTTTTATCTTGGCATCCCGATAAATTTGCCATTGGCCCTTAACACACCATCTATTTGGCTCACCGGCCTCTAGAGTAGGGTCATCAGTCCGTGGTGCTGGTACTGACTCCAAGCTAGTGGCCTCATCAGACGAGGCTGCTTGTTCATTTTCGCCGGACCCGGTGGCTGATTTAGCAATGGACCTGAAGCATGGGCAGACTCGGAACCTGAACTATGGCTAGACTCTTAGCCCGAAGCATGAGCAGACTCGGAGCTGGATGTGGACCCATTCTCTGAAATGGAAGCAGCCCCAGTTGGTGACCCGATCAATATGTGCTTTTCATCAGACTGAGAGACAGTGACTACATCGGGAATCACCTTCTGGGGGGTGCCTTTGGTGATTCAGGGTGCAATGGGAGAGGTCCTTATGTTGGGAGAAAGGTATGCCAGATCCGTCGCCACATCGTCTTCTTCGTCGATTAACCTGAAGCTAGGGGCAACAAATTTTGACTTGCCCTTTTTTGTATAGGTGACCAGCTTCTTGGGTGCCATAGTACCTGTGGAAGAGTTATTAGTACTAAAACTAACTAAAAACACAATCAAAATAATTTTAGAACCAAAGACGAACAACATCAAAGACCCAAAAACAATTCAGACAGTGGCTATAGTGGTCATCTACGGTGGGGACTTACGGTCCGTAGACTGATCTACGGTCCGTGGAACCCTTCCGTGGATCAGAGGGCCAACAATATTAGTCGTAGATGGAAACCACAGATGTACAGAACAGTCTGTAGATTGATCTACAGACCGTAGTCCACCTCAGTGGTTTCACATGGTGAAATTTTCAAGTGCATCACCACGAACCTGATCTACGGTCTGTCGACGGGGTCTCGTGGACGTGATATGTGCCAGGTTTCAGATATTCTTTATTTTCAAGCCCACATATTTGACCATTATCAACAATATCCTAGTCTAACCATGCATTTCAACATTTAATCATGCTTGTTCATCATTTTAAGGGTTCCAATTACTCAATTTGATAATTATTTCAGACAAGATTCGGAACCCTAAGTCGAAACTTACATATAGACTAGCATTTAGACAGGTTTAACCAACTTCTCCTTCAACTCAACAAATGCTCTCAGACAAGCATCATCAAAATCAAACTTATACTCCTTTTCGAGCAGTTTGCACAATGGATGTGCAATTTTAGAGAAATCTTTGATGAAGCTCCTATAAAAACATGCATGCCCAAGAAAACTCATAACACCTTTTACAGAGATAGGTAGAGGAAGTTTCTCTATTACCTCAACTTTTGCTTTATCTACCTCAATGCCCTTCTCAGAAATCCGATGACCTAGAACTATCCCTTCTTTCACCATAAAGCGGCACTTCTCCCAATTTAGCACCATATTGCAATCTTAACACCTTTTAAGCACCTCAGCCAAATGATTCAGACATCGATCAAAAGAATCACCTACCACAAAGAAATCATCCATAAATACCTCAATAGTTTCCTCCACCATATAAGAGAATATCGACAGCATACAACGCTGGAAGGTCGCTGGAGCATTGCACAGCCCAAAGTGCATCCATTTGAAGGCGAAAGTCCCATAAGGGCAAGTGAAGGTGGTATTCTCTTGGTCCTCTAGAGCAATAGAAATTTGATTGTAGCCCGAATAACCATCAGAAAACAATACCAACCCCTACCAGCAAGTCTATCCAACATCTAATCCATGAATGGCATAGGGAAATGGTCATTTTCTGTCCAAGCATTTAGCTTCCGGTAGTCCATGTAGACTCTCTATCCAGTCATGGGCCGCATCGGAATAAGCTCGTTTCTCTCATTAGGAACCACAGTAATCCTATCTCTATTGGGCACACATTGAACAGGGCATACCCAACTACTATCTGCAATGGGATAGATAACTCCAGCATCCAACCACTTGATGATCTCCTTTTTAACTACTTCTTGCATGGGAGGATTTAATCTTCTTTGGTGCTCAATACTAGGTTTGTGATCTGGCATAGTTGGATTTTGTGGGAATAAATACCGGGAAGAATCCCACTAATATCCGCAATAGTCCACCCAATAGCTCCCTTGAATCTCTTTAACACAGTTACCAAGCACTCTACTTGTCTCGCATTTAAATCTGCCGCAATGATGACCGGCAAAGTGTTATCTCTACCCAAGAATACATACCTCAAATGTGGTGGTAGAGCCTTAACCTGCAATTTTGGTGCCTCCACAATAGATGGTCTCGCGAGTGGAGACTCACGATTCTTCATGTCTAACTCATACTTTTTTTGTTTTGACCGATATTCGCACCTATCAAGTGCAGCTACCAACTCATCTTACTCTTCAATACCATCACTATCAAAATTCAACATAACTGCTGCTAGTGCCTCAACACAGAGTCGCTCTTTAATTAGCACTTCTATTCCACTCTCAACTATGTAAGTTATAGTAGATACCATTTGGAGCTCACCACTCTGCTTCATGGACCTACAAATATTGAAAGTTGCTTCTTCATTGTTCAGTCTGAACTTCATCTACCCCTTCTCCATATCAACCAACGCACAACCTGTGGCAAGGAATGGTCTCCCAAGGATGATGGGAACATCAAAATCAACCTCATAGTCAAGAATCACAAAATCCACCGAAAAGCTGAACAACTCCACTTTCACTAGCACATCATGAAGTACACCAATGGGCCTTTTCACGGTTCAATTGGCCATAAGTAACCGCATCGTAGTAGGCTTTGGATCCCCTAGACCCAACTTCTTATAAATAGACAATGGCATGAGGTTGATGCTAGCACCAAGATCACACAATGCCTTAGCAAAGTGTAATAACCCTATAGTACATGGAATCGTGAAAGCACCAGGATCTTTCTTCTTCTACACAAGAGACCTTATAACAATAGCGCTACAATGCTGCAATCTATCATCATCTTCAAAACTAACAGACCTTTTCTTTGTCACCATATCTTTCATAAACTTTTCATACCCAGGGATTTGCTCCAAGGTTTCTATCAACGGAACGTTGATAGAAAGTTGCTTCAACATAGTAATAAACCTGCGATATTTACCATCTTTAGTCTTCTTCACTAACCTCTGTGGAAAAGGTGGTGGGTGTCTAGGTATGAGCACCACTTTTTGAGATATCTCTGTTTCTTTCTCTGTCGCATTCTCAGACTCTTCTCTAACCTCTACCACATCATCTTCTTTTCTAATCTCAATATCCACCACAGATAGCATAGGTTGATCAATGGTTTGCTTACCCCCTCGAGTAGTAACTGCCATACAATGACCATCATTCTTTGGATTCTGGATGGTGTTGCTAGGAAGAGTGTCAGGTTGACGTGGGCTCACTATAGTAGATAACTGAGTCATCTGCTGCTCTAGATGCTTTATTGACACTGTATGGGAATCAACCTTTTGACCAATACAAGACAAGTCGTTTCTCATCTCCTTCACATTCTCATCAGTTGCATCAAACCTTTCCATCATCTTTTGCATCATATCTTCAATACGCCCCATATTGCCTCCAGCTTCCCTAGTACCAGATTCCTAATTTTGAGGAGGAACATAAGGTCCAACTCGATCGTTTATGTTGCCATAGTTGTTCAAGTTGTAGTTGTTGTCACGATTGAAGTTCCCTTCTCGGACATAATGACCTTCTCGGTTGTAATTGCCATAGTTCCTACATTGGTTTCCTTGACCTTGGTGCCAATTTTCCATGTTGGATCCTTAGGCGTTTGGTCGGAAACCCCCCGTCTGATCATTCACCGCATAAGCATCCTCTTCATAGTAACACTCTTCAACTGGTGGTGGAGTTCTAGTCAAGTAGTTCACAGCATTTACCTTTTCCGCGCCTCCGCTCACATGCTTCAATACCAACCCCAACTCGGTCCTCATCTGAGCTATCTCCTCACGAATCTCATCCACTGACTGGTTGTTTATAGCATGAGCGGCAAATGTGTTTCTCCTAATATCCGACCTCTTAGTGCTCCATGCTTTATTGTTGTGAGAGATCTTCTCCAGTTTTTCTGCAATTTGTGCATATGTGCACTCACCATATGAACCTCCAGCAATAGTATCGGGCACTGCTTTATTGTTGTCATCCTGACCTCAATAGAAATATACCTTCAGCGACTCATCATCAATACGGTGATTTGGAACACTTCTTATGAACGTAGTGAATCTGTCCCAGGACCTACTCACAGACTCTCCCGGTAATGCCACAAAATTGTTGACCTTATCTTTGTGATTGGGCTTCTTGGAGACTGGATAATATCTTACTAAGAACAGATCCTTCAGTTGGTCCCATGTATAGATTAAGTTATAAGGAAGCTCAGTGAACCATACAGCAACATCCCCTGTCAGTGATAAAGGGAACACTCACAATCCGATGACATCCATATCCAAGTCTGGTCGACCTACACAACTCTTGCAAACCACCCTTAGCTTGGCTATGTAAGCATGTGGGTCTTTCGATGGTAACCCCGAGAAAGAGCCCCTCGCTGTAAACATCTACATCAAGTTACTGGTCACTACAAATATGTGCCCCAGAGACAAAGGGGTAGGACAAGAGGTCCATCAGAGTCAGCAATATTGACATTGCCCCTATAGTTGTCATGCAGTCGTGGTCCTGGTGGACGTTATACCCTCAATGCATCTCCCAATTGATTTTAAGCTGGAACCTGGTTGTCCCCACCAACTACCCTTGGAGGTTGCAACTTAACTTTATCACCTAGATTGCCTCCGATAGGATTAACTTGAACTTCTGGATTGTTCATTGTTCGCAAAGTTCGGTTCAACTCTAGATTGTAAGGAGTAAGTGGTTCAGAACCTGAGAGAGACGAAAACATAAAGAAAAAGTAAAATTAGGAAATATTTAACTAAAGTTCAATAATGTAGTTAAAATTAATCTAAAAGCTAATTTCCCCGGCAGCGGCGCCAAAATTTGATATGCTCAAATTAAACCTCTTTTCAGAAGCATAAGCGATCGGTATCAAGTAAAGAACCCAACTTGTAGGTTGGGGTCGATCCCACGAGGAAAATGGGTTAGACTTAACTTTAACCAACAATTATATTTGTTTAGTCAAATTACTTCTAGAAACAAGTAATTAAGGGGCGGG
>JAJOOR010004644.1:0-42526 GCA_036250505.1 Solanum acaule
AAATCAAGTTTTCCCCCCTTTGAACTTCTCTGGTCAATTTTACAAGTTTCTCATCTAACATTTGTGCTTCTTTCACCTGTTCAAGTAATATTGGCTTTTCTTGTAAATTAGCAATAGCTGAACCATCTGAATCAAGTGTAAAACAAACATTCATGGATCTTAACTCAAGAAGCAAGGGTAAAGGACTCAAAGAAATGCTTGCGAAGGATTTCCGACTTAAGGCATCTGCAACCACATTGGCTTTACCTGGATGATAATCAATCGTGCAGTCATAATCCTTGATGAGTTCAAGCCATCTACGTTGTCGAAGGTTTAACTCCTTTTGAGTACCCAAGTACTTACATCTCTTAAGCTTGCAAATAATCAAGAATCACCGCAAAATACGCTTTGTACAAAAAGATATAATCAAAACACTAACAGTTGAACGTACATGATTTCTAATTTCAGAATCTGGACAGAACTTGTCATATGTTGCGTCCCTTATTTCGTATCCATAACATCTAAATTAGAATTTTACATAACCACAAGAGTTACGTTGTAGGTCTACGAATTAGCTTTCCAAAACATATTTATTCACTGTAAACTAAGGTTTTTGAATGAGATATGCATAAAATACCAAACACTACCTAGCTCAAAAGCAAATTTCGTTAGTTACCAAAATGAAGTGTGTGTGTGTCGGATTCCAGCCAAAAGGACTTATTTTTTCTCTTGATTTTGAAGAACAACTGTTTAGCTAATGTTATAATGTTCTTAGACTTAAGGGAAAACGAATTAAATCGAAGGAGGTGTAAAGATATATAGCTACAAAAGTTATCCTTGTCACGTGGGTAAATGTCACAAAAAGGGGCTACCCAAACAAATAGATGGCTGCCCAAAAAGCATACATATATAACTATATTTATGTACTTTATACCCACACTTCCAATGTATAAGTAAGTATAATTAGATAATTACGCAAATACCTCCATACAATACCTTAATTTACGATAACAATTTATGCTAAGCAAGTTTGCAAATCACAATATTTCAAGTTTTAAAAATGAGAATAAAACATATTCTAGTAATTACGAGATGATGTAACGACATGCAACTATTTGTTTAAGCATTTAGGGGTGTTACACTAGGTGTTTTGATGATCCTCACAAATGCAAGGACCTGGTCCCTGGCAAAGTTCTCTCCATCAGATGCATAATCGGGTAAAGCTGTCCCGTTAGTCAGCGGTTGATGAGGCGCGAGCGTACTAAACCAATCAGAATGGACCAGGGTGTTTGTCCAACGGGTAATAACTATTTATGGTTGATATTTTCAACATGACAAATACCATGTTAAAGTCATTCATTCAAAGAAGGAAGTCAGCCATCAAGCCTTTTTAGGAACTCCCAAAAAATATTGCAAGGGACCTGGTCCCTGCAAGATTGCGATATGAAAATGTGACAAGACAACCGTCAGAAAAGCTGCCACCTCTGATGTGGTAGGTGAACAACTTTTCTGAACAACAGGCTTTCAACCAATAAGGTCGTCTCAAGGAGTTTGTGTGTGTTTTATATAGTCTCCTCACCAAAACACAAACATAAGATTTTGGCAAACAAAAACTCACAAGCTTAAAAGGAAAAAGCCATCTTCAAGGAAGAACAATACTCATACTCAATAAAAGGATCTGAAAAAGTGGTGAAGCATCTTTGTTGAGTTTGAGTTTTGTGTCTAACATTTTATAGGTTTTTGCTTCTTGAAAATTCTCAAGTACACAAGCAAAGACCATCTTTGTGAAGTATTCTCTGGCAAGCACAACAAGGACCTGATCGAGCTACAAGCGTCAGAGTGTGTCTTAAGAGTTATACTTTCGTGCTTATATTGTAAATATGTTCCTAAAATCTATAAAGGATTCAAATCTTTTGTTTCGGTTTCTAAAAGTCTAAGTCAGTTAAGGTTGACTGATCTAGTGGGCAACATGGTTGTTGCTTAGTCAAATTCTAAGTTATCTGGGGTTAGATAGCTTAGTGGGCAGTGTTGTATTTGCTTAGTTGAATTCTAAATCATCTAAGAGTTAGGTGGTTTAGTGGGCAACATTGTTGTTGCTTAGTCAAAGTCTAAATCATCTAGAGGGTGGTGGTTTAGTGGGCAACTTGTGTGTTGCTTAGTCGAAGTCTAAGTTGTCTAGTGGTGATAACTTAGTGGGCAGTGTGGTATTTGCTTAGGCTCTTCAAGTAATATAGTTATTACTTGGTTGTGAGATTAATAACTTCTTCTCATGTTGGCTGTAACTGTGTTCACTTTTTCTTAAAGAAGATTAGTGAAACAATTAAAATCCTGTGAGACAGGTCGTGGTTTTACTCCCTTGAGCAAGGAGGTTTCCACGTAAAATCCTTGTGCAGATATTACCTTCAGCTATTTACTTTCTGCACTTATTTCAACTGTTGTTCTTGCTGAGTCAAGGGACCTGGTCCATTGACGTATAGTGGATGTTGACTATTGCATGTGCTTACATTGTGTTCTTACTGTGTCAAGACACCTGGTACATTGACTCTTAGTGGACGCCTATATTCTATCAAAGACAATGACTATTCATTATATTATATATTTTCATGGGAGAAAAGACTGTTTTGATGCCACAAGAGGAAGGAGGAACAAGGAAAATTAGTACTAGTGAAGGCTTGAGAGAAATCAAGAAAACATTAAAATCAATGATTTGATCCCTATGCCTAATTTTATGGAGAAACAAGATGACATTATTAATAATTCAAGATTGAGGGAACAAGAGAACCATAAAACCAATGACATGATTTTGAATTCTCCAATAACCTATGCTAAAAATTCTTGTTTTGGGGAAATTAGAAAGGGTGTCATCCATGAAAGCGAAGTAGACCATTGATCATCCTTTGCAAATTTAGAAAATTACTTGGAAAGAGAAAGAAAACGTTGAATACAATGACCCACTTATGCCAAAAATTCCATATGTGGAAAGAGATTCCGTGAATCCAATTGATCATTAAAGTTTCCGAATAAAGCAAAAAAAATTCAAAGAACCAATGCCATTATCCTCAATCAAGACTCGATTGAGGATAAGGGCATTGGTGCTTAAATTTTCTTGCTCCATCAATAAACTAAGATGATCAATTGGCTTTATGGAATATCTTTCCAAACATGAAAATTTTGGCATAGGTGGATCATTGGATTTAGGGTTTTGTTACTCATTCCAAGTACATTTAAAAATTTCCAAACGATGATCAATGAAAAACTTTGATTTCATGGATGACTACCATTCTAATTTTTACAAAAACTAGAATTTCGGGCATAGGTAGTTGGAAAATCATGTTATTAATTCTAGGGTTCTCGTTCTCCCTCCTACTTGAATTATTAATAATGCCACCTTGTTTCTCCATAAATTTAGGCATAGATATTAAGCCATTGATTTTAGGATCTTTTTCTTGATTTCTCGCTTACTAGTACTAAATTTACTTGTTCCTCCTCCGGTTGTAACATGTAAACATTCTTTCCTCCCATGGAAAAAATATAAGACAATGAGTAGCCATCAATCTTGAAGAATTCTTATCGATTGATGAAATATTCTAAGAATTTTGATGATAATTTGGAGAAGCATTTTATATTGAAGTGTTAGTAATAATATTCGGGTTTGCAGACTGCTTTTGAATAAATACAAATATATTTGACAAGTCTACACCTTTGCGAAAATGAAAACCCCATGGTATTTACAAGAATTACAACCTTGATTATTAATATTCATGTCACCTTTTGGAGCTTCATCCATGTTTGTCAATGGATATAAAAAAATTGTTTTTCTTTTCTTTTTTGGTTTGTGATCTTGTAATGATTCTTTGGGCCATTTTCTTTGTTTTGTGGTATTTTTGTCATTTAGAGCTTTTCTGTGATGACCGACATTGAGTATGATAGTTTGGTTACCTAGTTGTTCATTTGATTTTTTTTTGTAAGTTTCTGTGTTTTGGAGTTTTAAAGTGTAATGGTTGACTTCGATCAAAAATTTAGGTAAACAACTTCATAATGTAATTCTGATAGTTTCGGTAGCTAGCTTCAAAATGTTGACTTTGATCTAGAAAGACCTTTGGTTCAGATCTCGAGGCCTCCAGACTCATTTAGAGCAACCTTGTAGATTATGGCTAAAGCAAAGCTTGGGTGTGGGGCCCACTTTTTTTTTAGACGACCTCTATTGAAAATTTTGACAGTTCCATTGAGTTTGGAATGTCGTTTCTAACTAGGTCGTTGCATATTTGGTTTTCGTTGGTGGGACCCCAAACTAATTCCAAGTGTCTGATGGAGACTTGAGATTTTAGTCCCAATTATTGATGTACCGGCTACTGGTGTTGCCGTTCCTGTGGAGCCTAGGCTTGCACCTGCGACCTTGCTTCTGCGGAGCCAATGCCGCTCCTAGCTGTTGGGTATATAGTAAGAATTAATGGGAAATGAAGGAAAGATGAAAAAAGGATTTTGAAAGGTTCTCTTATGCTTTAGTAAGAAAAAACATTTCTCCCTCATTGGTGGTGGAAAGAAAAGGTAAAGTGTTTAAATAGAGAAACATTTCTACTAGTTGTTAAAAGGGTTGAAAAGAGGGACCCCTCGCATCGTCGTCGTTGTTGCTAGGTTTAGTTTAGGCTTCAGCTACAACTACGAATTTGGAAAATGATCGAGAGATTATTTTTTGAACAAAGTTTGTTTTAATTATTTATTAATTAATTAAATTAAATTAAAACATTTTTTTAATTATTTAAATAATTAGCGGAAACGACTCAACCCTACTCGGATCTGCGCGACCCGTGTTTTAAAACGCCTTTCCCATTTATTTGAATTTTCCACCGTTGGAAAAGATTGTTCTGAAAGGTTATAACTTTCAGAACAACCATGACTGTTCTAGAAGGTTGCAAAATGTCATGAATAGTCGGGTAGTTTCGGAAAGGTTGCAAACTTTCGGAAACAGTGCTTCTTGGCTATAAATACCTGTTATTCGTCAGACTTTTCACTTCCGAAATTTCTGAACTTGTTGTTCTTCTTCTGCAAAATTAAATATTCGTGTACTTTACTGTCGTTGAGTGACTCGCTGACACCATTGTTTTGGGTATCAATACATTGGTGAATAAAACCGTTCTATCCTGGGAGTATTTATTCCATTTCAAACCTCGAATACTTGAGGGGAATAATTTCTTTAAGGATACACTGTGCATTTAGTGGGCTCAATTTTCTTTCCTTTCTGTTTTCATACAATTGTTTCAGATTTTGGTATGTTTTACAATCATTAATTTTTGTTAATGTTATTAATTTATGTTCTTCAATACATGATTTAAACTTTGGAGTTTTGCTATTTCTATAAAGTTTTGTTGTCGTTAGTATTGGTTTTAAATACAAATTGTCTAACACTAGTTTCATTACCAGGTCTTGACTCCTACAGAAGGGTCGTTGCTCTTGCAAGTTCGCGCTTGCAGAGACAGGTCCACTCCCGCTGTGATTAAATCACTGCTCTTCCTTCATTATTTTATTTTCCGTTTGAGAGAGTTGAGAGCTATTTTCTTGTGAAATTCATTGCATTGAGCTAAGAGTACCGTGGGGACATTGTTAAGTTCACTATTCACTCTCCTAAAACTCGTAAGTTCTCGTTTTAGTTGTTGAATTTAGCTTTAAAATGGATTTCTTAAACTAGTTTCTTGTTTAACACAAACAAAGCTAAATTGAAAAAAAATCTTCAGCTAATTCATCAGATGTAAATGATATATACTATTTCTAATATATCTTGCCAAATGTGAATACTTAATCCTATAAATTAAAATGAATCACTCATTACAATGTTTTTAAATTTTTAAATTGGGATAGTTGAATTATATCTTCAATGTTGAATTTACCACATACGCTAAGTCAGAAAATGTTTTGAATCTATTAACAAAATACTTAAATTTGAAGACATAATATCAATCGATTTTCTATTAGATTAGATACAACAACTAAAACTAAAATGTTGTTTAAGTGTGAATCTTTAAATGAAAATGAAGTATTTGCAAGAGATAGTTCATTAAAGCACAAAGGAATAAATTACTTGTACCTCATCAAATTTAAAAAAATAAAATTACAAGAAAGAACTTACAACCTGGTGATTCGTTGATTCAATTATGAAGAATCCATGAAAAGGATTCAGCTGGAATTGAATTCCATAAACGTCATTGTCATCAACGTTCTCTGCAATATTGTGAATGCATTTTATCCCGCCCATAATAGGTTGAGTTGTGTTTATAATGGTTGAATGAGAGAGATTGTTAAACCATTATTTTTATTTTTATAGAAGGGGCAAGGGGCTAGGGTTTTCTAAAATTGGATAAAAACATTGTTGAACTTTGGTTTGCTCCCGTATATAGTTGATAGTTTCGGCCCATATTTATAAAATCAGCCCATTAAATTCATATTTTAGTGAGTTGGATCACTTATATTTCAGTTAGGCAAATACAAAATGCAGTCTATTATTAACACATAAAAATTTGGACAAATATAGGTAAAATATGGATATCCATATGCGAACTCATATTTGTAAATAGAAAAGAAATATTTTCCTTAAAAAATTTAAGAAAACAATGGTGGTGGAAAGAAAAGTTAAAGAGTTTAAATAGATAAACACTTCTACTAGTTGTTAAAATGGTTGTAAAGAGGGACCCCTCGCGCCGTCGTGGTTGTTGCTGGCTCGCTCGGCTTCAGCTACGTCTTTGGAAAATGATTGAGAGATTATTTTTTGGACAAAGTTTGTTTTAATTATTTATTTATTTATTAATTAAATTAAATTAAATTAAAACATTTTTAATTATTTAAATAATTAGTGGAAACGACCCAACCCTACTCGGATCTGCGGGACTCGTGTTTTAAAATGTCTTTCCCATTTATTTGAATTTTCCACCGTTGGAAAAGACTGTTGTGAAAGGTTATAACTTTCAGGAACAACCATAACCTTTCTGGAAGGTTGCAAACTGTCATGAATAGTTAGGTAGTTTCATAAAGGTTGCAAACTTTTGGAAATAGTGCTTCTTGGCTATAAATACATGTTATTCCTTAGACTTTTCACTTACGAAATTTCTGAACTTCTTCTTCTTCCTCTGCACAATTAAATATTCGTGTACTTTATTGCCGTTGAGTCGCTCGCTTGGACCATTGTTTTGAGTATCAATACACTTGTGAATAAAATCTTTCTATCCTGGGAGGATCTATTTCGTTTCAAACCTCGAATATTAGAGGAGAATAATTTTCTTAAGGGGACACTGTGCATTCAGTGGGCTCAATTTTCTTTCCTTTTTGTTTCATACAATTGTTATAGATTTTCGTATGTTTTACAGTCATTAATTTCTATTAATGATATTAGTTTTTGTTGTCGTTAGTATTGAGTTTTAATATAGATTGCCTAACACTAGTTTTATTAGCAGGTCATTACCCCTGCAGAAGGGCCGTTGCTCCTGCAAGTTCATGTCTGCAGAGATAGGTCTGCTCCTGCAGTGATTAAATCGAGTTCAGAGCCAAAAGGGCAACACATTTTTTTATCAAACCAAAAGGGCAACAAATTTAGACACCGTCTAAATTAGGTTTCCCGCCGCAAGACACGGAAACCAATGCACCTTGTAAGGCGCAACAACCTTGAGCCTAGTAAGGCTCGATTGACATGTGCCTTACAAGGCACATAGGTTTCCGCATTTTGCAGCCTTTTTAAAAAATAAAATAAAATTTCACTATATATATATAACACAATAAGTAACATTCACAATTAATGTAGACGTTTAAGAGTTTAATTTATGGGGAGATTTTCCCTCAACAATTTTAATATTTTCTTTTTGTTAGTGTTTAATATGTAGGTCATTCGACCAAACTCTAATAATATTATGTCTTTTAGAATAAAAATAATAATAATATATATATATATATATATATAACAAAATTATCTGTTATTTTTAGCACTGATTTTTAGCACTGTTTATGAGATTAAGAATACACCCTTTTTAGAGAAACTGATACTGATAGCATTAGTTTTGCTTTTTCTTAGGACTTTGTCGATAAAGATTTCATTTTTATGCTAAAACTCAGTTACCCATTTTGAGTAATAATGTATTTTTTGTGTTAAAACAAAAGGGTGTTTTCTGAATCTTGAATTTAGTGATTTAGTGGTAGTTTGTTGTTTTGAGAATTTTTTTTGTTTTGAGTGACACTTGTATACACTACAAGAAAACTGTGAATTACATGGGGATTTTCCTGAAAATTAGTAGAAAAATTTGCAGAAAAATAAGTTTCCTGCAAATTTTCATACTAATCCCCAGGAAAATCCCCATGTAATTCACAGTTTTTTTTTGTATTGATAATTAGTAAAGATTTTGTGTTGTTGATGTGTTTTGGGGATTTGGGTTGTTGTTTTCTTGAAGAATAAATGGTCATGGATAGTAGAAACTATAAGGGGTTATATGATGCAACATCTGGAATTCAATTAAAGGATGAGGATGATGATAAGCCATTTTTTCAAGATCTGAATCTGATTAATCATCTTAGAGTTAGTGATGCTTTAGTTGAACGAAATCTAGAACCCGTTGATCTGAATGAGGATGATGGTAACAATTTTTAAAAAAAAAAGGCTGCATAACGCGGAAACCCATGTGCCTTGTAAGGCGCATGTCAGCCGAGCGTTACAAGGCTCAAGGTTGTTGCGCCTTACAAGGCACATTGGTTTCCGTATCTTGTGACGGGAAACCTAATTTAGACGATGTCTAAATTTGTTGCCCTTTTGGTTTGATAAAAAAATTTGTTGCCCTTTTGGCTCCGGACTCTGATTAAATCACTGCTCTTCCCTTATTATTTTATTTTCTGTTTGAGAGTGTTGAGAGCTATTTTCTTGTGAAATTCATTGCATTGAGCTAAGAGTACCATGGGGACATTGTTAAGTTCATTATTCACGCTCCTAAGCCCGTAAGTTCTCGTTTTAATTGTTGAATTTAGCTTTAAAATGGATTTCTTAAACTAGTTTCTTGTTTAACACAAATAAAGCTAAATTGAAAAAGCTTTTATCAATTTCACTTTGACAAAGCTAAATTGAAAAATAATCTTTAGCTAATTAGTTCGTCAGATGTAAATGATATATTCTATTTCTAATATATCTTGCCAAATATGAATACTTAATCCTATAAAATAAAATGAATCACTCATTACAGTGTTTTTAAATTTTTAGATTGGGATAGTTGAATTATATCTTCAATGTTGAATTTACCACATACTCAGAGTCAGAAAATCTTTTGGATCTATTAAAAAAATACTTAAATTTGAAGACATAATATCAATCGATTTATCTATTAGATTAGATACAATAACTAAAACTGAAATGTTTTTTTAAACTGTAAATCTTTTAAAGGAAATGAAGTATTTGCAACGTAACCAGACATTACACTTAACTCATAATATGATTTACACAATAATTTAGTTTTCAGTCAAGAAAAATATAGCATAATCTACCTCAAAGTTGAATCCCAAGTCTTAAACTATCACAAGGCAATCTTTATGCGAACACGATAGGACCTTTGCGAATATAGTCCCCAAGAATTTCCTTTTCCGCAAATGTGACCAGGCACCCACGAACGCAAAGAAGGAATCTGTCTTGCACATGATACAGCTGATAGCAACCACAAAAACATATTCAAACTTAGACTCAACCCTTATAAATTATTTGGAAACACTAAAATACAAATCAATTGTACAAATAGATCATAAAACACATTTATATCTATTGAAAATATCGAATCACTATTCCAGGGTCACTTGACTGACTGAATGTTAACCACAATCAACTCAAAACTTAGGGAAAACAAGAGATCTACCAAAGATCCAAAATACCATTGAATGACTCGAGAATCGTGTCGGACCTCCAACTAGACCATATATAACCCTCTAGATCTAGTGAAATCATTAAAATTTGTATTCAACCTTGCCAATCTCAAATATTGACAATGGTAAAAAATTTCAAGTTATCAACTTTTAACACTGAACATCCTCAAATTGTATGCAATCATATAAAAAATTGCGCCACCCATCCGCCAAGTTATAAATAGGCAACAACTAACCACAACTTTGAGGATGGTTAAATAGGGGAAAAGAGGCAAAAATCACAAAACAACTTTGAGAGTTGTTACGTATTGTTTCTCTTGTATATGCTGTTTTACTTTTCATCAAATATAGTTTAGTAATTTTATATGTTTGTGTTTATGTATTAATTAAAACTGATGATAGAAGAATTTGCGGATCCATCATTACAAAATCATTATCTTTCTTTTGTTGATATTACCACCATTAATATTCCTACCAATTCATCATAATAGACACGAATTCTTAAAATAACTTTTCAAATGATATCCTTAATAAAGACGATGCTATATTCATTATATTATATTTTTTTCATGGGAGAAAAGACTGTTTTGATGCCTCAAGAGGAAGGAGGAATAAGCAAAATTAGTACTAGTGAAGGCCTAGGGAGAAATCAAGAAAACATTAAAATCAATGACTTGATCCCTATGCCTAATTTTATGGAGAAACAAGATGACACTATTATTATTTCAAGTATGAGGGAGCAAGAGAACCATAAAACCAATGACATGATTTTGAATTCTCCAATAACCTATGCTAAAAATTCTTGTTTTGGGGAAATTAGAACGGGAGTCGTCCATCAAAGCAAAGTAGACCATTGATCATCCTTTGAAAATTTAGAAAAATACTTGGAAAGAAAAAGAAAACGTTGAATCCAATGACCCACTTATGCCAAAATATCCATGTTTGGAAAGAGATTCCATGAAGCCAATTGACCATTCAAGTTTTCGAATAAAACAAAAATATTCCAAGAACCAATGCCATGATCCTCAATCAAGACTCGATTGAGGATAAGGGCATTGGTGCTTAAATTTTCTTGCTCTATCAATAAACTAAGATGATCAATTGGCTTTATGAAATATCTTTCCAAACATGAATATTTTGGCATAGGTGGGTCATTGAATTTAGGGTTTTGTTACTCATTCCAAGTACATTTTAAAATTTCCAAAGGATGATCAATGAAAAACTTTGATTTCATGGACGACTACCATTCTAATTTTCCAAAAACTAGAATTTCGGGTATAGGTAGTTGGAAAATCATATATTAATTCTAGGGTTCTCGTTCTCCCTCCTACTTGAATTATTAATAATGCCACCTTGTTTCTCCATAAATTTAGGCATAGGGATTAAGTCATTGATTTTAGGATTTTTTTTTCTTGATTTCTCGCTTTACTAGTACTAAATTTACTTTTTCCTCCTTTCAGTTGTAACATGGAAACATTCTTTCTGCCCATGCAAATAATATAAGACAATGAGTAGTCATCATCTTTATTAAGGGTAATCTGTTAAGTTATCTTGAAGAATTCTTATCGATTGATGAAATATTCTCAGAATTTTGATGATAATTTGGAGAAGCATTTTCTATTGAAGTGTTAGGAATAATATTCAGGTTCTTAGACTGCTTTTGAAGAAATACAAATATATTTGACTAGTGTACACCTTTACAAATATGAAAACCCCATGGTATTTACAAGAATTAAAACCTTCATTATTAATATTCATGTCACCATTTGGAGCTTCATCCATGTTTGCCAATGGATATAAAAATTTGATTTTTTTATTTTTTGGTTTGAGATGTTGTAATGATTTTTAGGCCATTTTCTCTGTTTTGTGGTATTTTTGGCATTTAGAGCTTTTCTGTGGTGATCGTCGTTGAGACTAATAGTTTGGTTACCTGGTTATTCATTTGGTTTTTTGTAAGTTACTGTGTTTTGGAGCTTTTGAAGTTTAAATGGTTGACTTTGGTCAAAAATTCAGGTAAACAACCTCAGAATGTAATTCTGATGGTTTCGGTAGCTAACTCTGAAATGTTGACTTTGATCTAGAAGGACCTTTGGTTCGGATCTCGAGGACTCCAGACTCATTTTGAGTAAACTTGTAGCTTATGGCTAAAGCGAAGATTGGGTGCGGGACCTACCTTTTTATTGGGACGACCTATGTTGAAAATTTTGACAGTTCCATTGATATGTCGTTTATGTCGTTTATTGACGACCTAAAGCGACTTGTAGCTTATGTCGTTTCTAATTGGGTTGTATATTAGATTTTCGTTGGTGGGACCCCAAACTAATTCCAGGTGTTCGATGGAGACTTGAGATTTTAGTCCCAATTTCTTATGTACCGGCTACTGGTGCTGCCGCTCCTGTGGAGCTTAGGCTCGCACCTGCGACCTTGCTTCTTCGGAGCCAATGCTGCTCCTAAATGTAGGGTATATAATAAGAATTTGTGGGAAATTAAGGGAAGATGAAAAGAGAAATTTGAAAGGTTCTCTTATGCTTTAGTAAGAAAAACATTTCTCCCTCATTGGTGGTGGAAAGAAAAGTTAAAGTGTTTAAATAGAAAAACTTCTACTAGTTGTTAAAAGGGTTGGAAAGAGGGACCCCCTTGCGCCATCGTTGTCGTCGCACGCTTGGCTTCAGCTACGACTTTGGAAAATGATCGACAGATTATTTTTTGGACAAAGTTTGTTTAAACATTTATTTAATTATTAACTAAATTAAATTAAATTAAAATGATTTTAATTATTTAAATAATTAGCGAAAACGACCCAACCCCAACTCGGATTCGTGCGACCCATGTTTTAAAACGTCTTTCCCGTTTATTTGAAATTTTCCACCGTTGGAAAAGACTATTCTGAAAGGTTGTAACTTTTAGGAATAGCCATGATCGTTCTAGAAGCTAAGGTTGCAAACTTTCGTGAATAGTCGTGTGGTTTCTGAAAGGTTGCAAACTTTCGGGAACAGTGCTTCTTGGCTATAAATATTGGTTATTCCTCAGACTTTTTTCTCTTACAAAATTTCTGAACTTCTTCTTCTTTTGCACAATTAAATATTCATGTACTTTACTGCCTTTGAGTGGCTCGCTGACACATTGTTTTGGGTATCAATACACTGATGAATCTAATCGTTCTATCCTAAGAAGATCTATTCCATTTCAAACCTCGAATACTAAAGGGGAATAATTTCCTTAAGGGGACACTGTGCATTCACTGGGATTGAGAGTTAGGTCCTACATCAGAATCGAATGTCAATTCTTGGATCTCGAATCTCTAATTGGGGTTAGTATTGAGAGTGAGGTCTTGAGTCACATTTGGGAGTTAGTTCTTGAGTAAGGATCAGGGTCATGTTCTAGCTCCTAAGTCTAGGGGAATGTAGGGTCTGAGGTCCTAGGTCGGGAGTTAGGTCCTAGGTCAGGGATGTGATTAGAAGACATTTCAGGTCAGTGTCCGTGTTTGTCCCCATGTCTTGATTCAGGAGTCGAGTTTGGTTTGGTTTGGGAATCGAGTTTTGGTGCAAGATTGGGAGTTGAATCCTTGATTCGGGTCAAGATCAAGAGTTGGGTCCCGATCAAGAGTTGTGCCATGAGTTAGGGTTGGGATTGAGAGTCTGGTATTGGTTTGGGCTAGGTTAGTATCAAGAGTTAGGTGTCACGACCCAAGGTACACCCTAGGATTAACATGGTGTATAGGACCCGTAGAGGCCCTACACAAGCCACTTAGCATGAATAAACAAGATTATAGAAAATCAAGAGATTTAAAACACAATACACACCATAAATAATTTGTAAAAATGAAGCGGAAGTCTACATAGTCTCAATAGCCATTTATTACAACAAGAGTGACCGGGACGTAACCCTGGCATCACGTACAATATTTGAAAGTAAAGACTGAAAACGATAAAAGGTTCGATCCTTGGAAAATAAGGAATCACAACTACTAAGTAAAACCGAAGTGACTTCTAGCTACAAGGATGAAAAACTGGAACGTCAGACTCTACATTTGAGAAACAATGTAGGCAAGAGCATGCGTTGGTATAAAGATGTACCAAGTATGATAGCAATGCATAGAGATACTAAATCATGCTAAAATGGACCTTTCATGTCATGCAAAGACCAAGTTTAAACCATAAGAAAAGGTTAGAAAAAATCATAATACTCATGGTCAAATGCAAGTAAAGCTCATCTTTCGACCCCTTGTGAAAATACTTCTTGAAGTAACCTTAGTTCATCATTATACTTGTTTGTGGGAAATTAGGCTTAACCGACATAGAGACCATGTGAGCTATAGCATGGAATTTGGTGTTTACCCCACACCGAAAAGAGGTGTTCTCACTTGCCAAGGTCAGAACCATGAACTTCTAGCTTACGTGGATCCGCTAGCTAATGTCTATCTAGACAACCTATGTTGGCACATAGTTTATGAGACACGGGTAATCACCACTTGTCCACTCGGTACTAAGCTTAATTCTCATGGAATAGTCATCAATCATATTCATCTTATCTTTAATTGACATGGGTAATCGTCTCTTGCCTCATCTCAAGAATATCTCTATAATTTTGATTCATTTTAGGTGAGAAGACCTTTCAACCTTAGAATCCTTTATGTGAGAAACCTTTCACATTCATGCATTGAGTAATTATGTGAGAAATCCTTTCATAACAATTAACAACAACAACGTCATATATGTTTTACTCTCAAAGCAATTTACATCATAGTTCATCAATTTCATAAGAATATGCATATTTCCATAATTCACCTTTCATAGTTCAAAATCCACTTTCAATCATGAAAATCTAGAAAACATGGGTTAAGCATGGGTTCATGGGGGTTCATCTTAAAAACATGGAATCTTCTCAAGTCATGCATAATACTTCATAACACAATCAACTTATATCAATATTGAAAGGAACCTAGAACATAAGAAAAAACCTGAACTTCAATGGGGAATTTCTACCTTCAAAATTGGGGAATTTAGGAACTCTATGGAGGAAAGATATCCATAGATGAAGACTACCATGCCTTAGTGTTCAAAGCCCACAAGCAATGGTGAATTGGAGACTTGATCTTGAAATCCTAAGTTGACTCCTTCTTCTTCTTCTAGAGAGAGAAATATTTGGTGGAGGATGAACTTGTTCTTTTTTTGGGAATTAAGAGAATGACTTGAATTTGGTGATTTTGGGGTACATTTAAATAGGGCTTTGGGTAAAGGGTAAAACGACAGGGTATAGAGTTAAAATTATTGGGAAAAGACCCTGAAGCCCTTCTTAAAATAACGTTGATGGTGGGGACCTACGATCCGTGGGTCTACCTACGGACCGTCCTGGTCGACCGTCGATGGGTTCAGAGACTTTGTTTTTGGACCTTCGACTGACGGGACCCATGTACGGTCCGTTGGTCAACCTGCGGTCCTACATGGCCTCAGTGGTTTCCACTGAGATTTCTTAAAATTTCACTAAGTTTGAGACTCACCTATGAGACCTACCTACGACTCATGGATAGGTCAATGGGCTGTCCTAGTGGACAGTCAAAAAGTATTGGAATTAGATATTTCAACTAATCTTTGGACTTGCCAATGACGAACCAACCTACGAATCGTGATCCCACCAACGGTCCACCGGTGGCTCCATCTGTGCTGGCACCAAAATTTGGAAAGACTGGAATTTCTTAGCTTTTGCATCTGAGGTGTTACATTAGGTCTTAGTTTTGGAGTCAGGAATCAAGTCTTGAGTTAGAGTTATGTCCCGGATCCTGGGTTGGGAGTTAGGAGTCAAGTTTCAGGAGTTGGGTACTATGTCCCTGGTTATGGTCAGGATTGGGATTCATATCCTAGGTTAGGATCGCTAGTCGGGTTTTTGATCTGGTTGAGATTCAGATCTCTGATCGAGGTATGAGTTTGTTCACGGGTTAGATTCAAGAGTCGTGTCTCGAGTTAGATCGGATGGTGAGGTGAATGAATATTTTAGAAAATATCTTTCTTATTTTATGTCAGGAAGTTATATTCTTAAATTGGAGAAACATAAGACCACTTGGAAATTATATTCGAAAACATTTATGTAAACCAAACATAAGAAAATTGGAAAACAATTTCCTTCTACAAAACACACCTTAAAGTATTTAATTTTATTTATTTAAGCTAATTTCAATTAACTTAGTTAGATATTTTAAATTTTTTACTTTCGAATACTAAAGTAGGCCATAACCATTCTATCCCATTCATAGTTTTTTTACTCATATTCATATGAGTGTATTTACTCCGATCTATTTTAGCTCAATTTATTTCGATTTGTCTAATTCCGAATCCTCACATTTATCATCCCTAGTTAATCACCCAAAGAGGACATTTCAATCATGATAGAATAATTAATTTGTACTAATTAAATTTTATATATTTGCTAGTATCATAATAATATATATGAATTTATATGTAATTATATACTTTGGTACGGTATTTAATATTTTGATATATTTTTTTATAAATATTAAATACTGTATCAAATATCAAACTTTTTAAAAATACATACCAAATAATATAATAACAAACCCACAATATCAAAAAATTCAATTTCAATATGATATTCAATATTTACCCTATAAGGACGCTATCTAACTAGGTGTAAATAATTATTTTTCCTAAACTAGATAAAGAGGGTCAAGGTTGGACCATCACCTCAAAACAGGAAATAGAAGCCAATGAATTATTTCCTTCATCTTACTTTAATTATCTTAATTTGATTAGACATGATGTTTATGAGATAAATAATTTTTTTATGATTTTAAATTAAAATATGTATGTAGTTTTTTAAAATCTCGTGATCTTAAACTTAATAGAATATCGTAATTGAAAAACTTATTAAATATATATAAGAAAATACTTTTTTGGCAAAGTAAAAAACCACTTAAATCAGAACAGAGAAAGTACTAATTAATAAGAGGAATTAGTTGCGCAATATCATATCCTGTCCTTTAGCTTAAACATGGCACTTCGTCAACGTTGTACTACTACTTTCCTGCCTTTTTGTTGTTAAAACAAATACTACAACTCTCCTGTCACGATCAGGAGTTATGATGACACCAACCATAATTCATTAGTTGATAAATCAATCCATATCCTGAAACGACAAGTAACATGCGTATTGGGCAGAATAGACAATCAACAAGAGAAATTCAAAGCAATTCCACATACACAACAGAAAAGAGAGAACAATAATATATATACAAACCAGAATAAAAGATCCAATCCCACGATAGGGTAGGCGCAAGTGGAAAGCTACTAAAAGAGAGTACAAGTCCCAAAAGTGGACCAAATGAACAAGCTTATCTCGTATTTTAAAAAAAGCTAGACAAAAACTATATACATAAAGAGATATGCTGGACTAGGACTCCATAAACTCACCCTCAGTCTCTGAAGATCCCCGTAGCTGGACCGAAGCAATGTTGGTGGTTAGCGCTCGAATCTACATCAAGAAAACATATCCAGAGTGTAGTATGAGTACCAAAATAATGGGTACCCAATAGGCATCATAGGCCGAGTGAACTTATAAACTAAAGTCAATATGTAAAGCAAGAAAGTAAAAGTAACTAGAGGTCACAGGAAGAAAAATGGAAACGTAACAGAAATCCAAACTATAAAGCACATGAGTCTAGAAAAGGACAAACACTAAAGTATACAACTAACTATAACCTAATTGGACCCCATAAGTCCACAATTGAAAGTAAATAACTCAAACGAACCCCATAAGCCCATTGGGTACAAAGAAGAGCTAAGGAAACTACTAGCTAAGTCAAGAGAGTTTCCAGGACAATAACGGCCCTCTACGAACTCGAACCGTAGTAAAGGCAACCTGAAGAACCCAATAGAATCACCTAGTTAGGACTTGAACTCGACTAATAGAAGTGACACCAATAATTTAACCATGGCTAATAGGGCTACACACGGGCCTCGAACCCAGGATGATAAGCATGCACACGAAGCTTGAACCACGGCTAGTGATCAAGAGCACATATCTTAAACCGTGAATAATGAACTTTGAAAGTCTCAGAATTCCTGCTCTTCCTTATGCAAGACCACAACATAGACCGCAACCATCTTCTGAGCCACCAAGGACGCATTCCAGCTCCAAACCAAACACCCGATCCACTATAGCTTACAAGGTTCGAAATTGCAAAAGAACCCATCCGGATCGAATCATAAAGGAAGTTAAGGATGGACGGTCACAAAGGCTAAGTTATCATCTAGCTAAGGATCATACTATCATACTCAAGTCTGCTATATTAGTCTATAAATGGAGCTAAGTCATCCGAAGAGACAATGGAGAATCTTTAAGGCCTATCGGCTCCAAAACGCGACTCTAAGTCAATCATTAGCCATGCCTAGGCTAAGGCCAAGAACAACTATCAATATCAACATCAATAAAAATATGAAAACCACAAGGCATGATATAATCAACACAACTAAAATAGGCATGCTCAATTCCCTGAAAAACCCAAAAATACACCTAAGGCATGATTTCTAATCACTAAACATGATAAAACTACAAGCACATCCCAAATCTAGCTAAACAACATGCATTCACAATCACAAGCTCAATCTAAAGACCGATAAGTCATAGCCTACCTCAAAGTTTGACTGCGCGCATTTCAAATTCACAATTTCAGAGTTTTCCCCTTTTGAACAACCTTTGATCGTTTCCACACTAGAAAAAACAAGATCACAACGTCAATATAGACGCTTAGACACAAAAAATGAAATAATTGAAGATGGGCTCAAAATCGAATCAAAATGGAATTATGGGACCCACACTGAGAATTAGATCTGTCAAAAAAGGCTGGCCCAACCTAAACCAACCCTAACGAGCTACGGAGTTAAATGGGCTAGGATGGACTGGCCCTTTTAATTAAAGGGCCGATAAAATAGCAGCCCAACCCAGCCCTAAGCGGGCCACCGGTTGGGACGGGTTGACCCTTCAACCAAAAAATGGACAATATTGGTCTCTTAGAAAGAGTATCGAACATTGATGTTGGATTAATACGACATCAATACATACAAAAATTCATCCATAAATTACGCATACTTCAGTGAATACTTACATAATAGCCAAGCTACAACATTCATAATATTCATCCAAGCAAAAATCATAACATGATCACTATTTTCATAAACGAGACAATAAAGGAGAAGTGGAAAATTAAGCGTAAAAACAAAAGTAAAAGAGGTCAAAGATTCATAGTTATAATAGAATAATGTATTTAGGATAATAAGAAAATTTAGTGGGCTAGTGGCCCTAAAATGTAAAAGATATGCAAAGAAGTTAGACTTGATTTTGTATTTATATTTTAAAAATATTTATTGACAAAATCTTAATAAATAAATCACTACTTAAAATATATATAGTAAATATTTTTAAAATTCACAGCCCACGGGAAGGCTTCTGAGGCTTGCGGGATGGGCCTACGAGGCTAGCGGGCTAAATGAGGCTGGGCTAAAAAGCCTCATTCCTAAATGGGATGAAAATATTAAGCTCAACCCCACTTAATTCAAGGGTTGGGTTCGACCGGCCTAGCGGGCCAAGATCATTTTGACAGCTCTACTGATAAACCTGAAATTGACTACGTCAATTGATCCCAAATGGATCAAGGAAATTTTTCGCCAAAAATGGGCACCATCTAAGCCTTAAAATAGAACTAAACAACACATTCAATAATAAGAATCAAAAGCCACCATTAAAGTTTACGAAGGGAGGTTTGGGACGAGAATTTACCTCCTAAACGAGTTCTCTGTGCCTCTCTAATGGTCCCAGCACATAGCCTCTCAAATTTCCGACAAATAGCAAAAAAAATCACTCAAATTGGAGCTATAGAACCTGAGACATCAACCTTTTAATTTTGGAAGTTAACCTAAAAAACGGGACTAGTCTTATTTAATAGGCCAGTAAATTGGCTTCAGCGACAGTGTGCGCAGGTCCGCGATCGCGGTGGTCAACAGGGTCAGGTCAACCCTGACCCTTCTTTGCAAATGCTGGAGGCTATCCGTGAACGCAAAGGGTTAGGTCACTCCTATCCGCGATCGCAAAGCCCATCCCATGAATGCGGTGACCAAAGTACTTGATTTTCACGAATGCGACACCAGATTCACAAATGCAGAGAACAAAGTCTCTAGTCTCCGCAAATGTGGCCGAGGCGCGTGAATGCGAAGAACAAATAGTGTTGCACCAGCCAACATTTGAAAGGTGCAAAATGCCTCAACGGGGGCTCGACATTTGTTCGGAATCCTATGTACGCAAATGAAAGATACTATCCAACCAATATCAATATTTCGAACTCAACAAAGATGTTGAAACTTTCAACCGAGGTCTTCTGGGTGAAAAGTGGGTCCTACTTCCAGACTCTATTTTAAGCCAAATTTCATAAGGTAGCTCGAAATGAGCTTGGAAGCCTCGAGACCCTAACCAAAGGTTCTTCTAGACCAAACTCGACGTTCTATTGCTAACAAAGTCATCATAATTGTATTTTGCGGTCATTTACCTGAAGTTTTGACCAAAGTCAACAATTTAAACTTCAGTGCACCAAAACCCATAAACTTACAAAAATAATCAAATGAGCGACCAAATGACCGAACTGTCAGTCCCAGCAAGTCATAGATGACTTGTGGTCACTATAGAAAATCTAAATGCCGAAAATATCGCATACCACAAAATTAAGTAAATTCAACTATAATCTTGTGATTAATGAAATTATTCATGCAGGAATTATTTTTTATATCCATTGGTAAATATGAATGAATCCCCAAAGGGCGACATGAATATTGATAATGAAGGTCTTAATTCTTGTATTATACCATGGGGCTTTGATTTTTGTAAAGGTGTACTCCTCTCAGATATATTTAGTTTTCCTTAAGAGCAACCTGCGAACAACAACATAATCCTAGCACTACAATAGAAAATGCTTCTCCAAATCATCATCAAAATTTGAGAATGTTTTAGAATTACCTTATGTTATCTTTAAGAGAAACAATATAATCATTACACTTGTGCAACCAAACAGTACACTTGTAACAACACTGTGGCAGGTCAACGTAATTACTCGGTTGTGTAATTATTAGGCTGGTAATTACTACTCTAATAATTACACCAATTTCAATTACCTGATGGTTTTCCAAACATACCCTTAGTTTTCTTTTAGAGCAACTTGTGAATAACAACATAATCCTAGCACTCTAATAGAAAATGCTTCTCCAAATCATCATCAAAATTTGAGAATGTTTTAGAATTACCTTATGTTATTCTTAAAGAGCAACAACACATTACCACCACCAATATTCCTAGAAGTTCATGAATAGATAAGAACTCTTCAAGAATAACTTATCCAATTACCCTTAATAAGGATGTGACTACTCATTATCGTATAGAAAATATGTAGTCATTGTCCTTATTAAGGGTAATATGATAAGTTATTCTTGAAAAATTATTATATGTTGATGTGCTACTAGGAACATTAGTGGTGGTGATGGGGTGTTGTCTTTAAGAATAATATTAGGTAATCCTGATATATTCTCAGAATTTTGATGGTGCTTTGGAGATGCATATTCTATTCTAGTGGTAGGAATATATATGTTGTTGTTCACATGCTGCTCTTGGAGAAGTTTAATGTTTCTGCCCGAATCGGATCTTCTGAGGAACATATCGAGAGAAAATTGGATTTGGTTAGACAATGTGTGGTTGGTAAACTCCGACCATTATTGTCTCGGTGAAGTAGCTCATAGGTATGGGATACGAACGATTAAGAGTTCTTGCTTAAAAAAAGGCATGTATTAACTAAGAATGGAATATATCCTGACTTTCAAGTAACGTTTGATTGAGGGATGAACCCCGAATCTTCACACATTCTTCCATCACCATTTGGAAACTTTGAACCTATTGTTTCAAATGTTAAGCAAGAAAGTAAAAGCAACTAGAGGTCACAAGAAGAAAAGTGGAAACGTAACAGAAATCCAAACTATAAAGCACACGAGTCTAGAAAAGGACAAACACTAAAGTATATAACTAACTATAACCTAATTGGACCCCATAAGTCCACAATTGAAAGTAAATAACTCAAACAAACCCCATAAGCCCGTTGGGTACAAAGAAGAGCTAAGGAAACTACTAGCTAAGTCAAGAGATATTCCAACAATAACGACCCTCTATGGACTCGAACCGCAGTAAAGGCAACCTGAAGAACCCAATAGAATCACCTAGTTAGGACTCGAACTCGACTAATAGAAGTGACACCCATACTTTAACCATGGCTAATAGGGCTACACATGGGCCTCGAACCCAGGATGATAGGCATGCACACGAAGCTTGAACCACGGCTAGTGATCAAGAGAACATATCTTAAACCGTGGATAATGAACTTTGAAAGTCTCAGAATTCCTGCTCTTCCTTATGCAAGACCACAACATAGACCGCAACCATCTTCTGATCCACCAAGGACCCATTCCAGCTCGAAACCAAAGACCCGATCCAATATAGCTTATAAGGTTCGAAATTGCAAAAGAACACATCCGGATCGAATCATAAGGGAAGTTATGGATGGACGGTCACAAAGGCTAAGTTATCATCTAGCTAAGGATCATACTATCATACTCAAGTCTGCTATATTAGTCTATAAATGGAGCTAAGTCATCCGAAGAGACAATGGAGAATCTTTAAGGCCTATCGGCTCCAAAACGCAACTCTAAGGCAACCATTAGCCATGCCTAGGCTAAGGCCAAGAACAACTATTAATATCAACATCAATAACAATACGAAAACCACAAGGCTTGATATAATCAACACAACTAAAATAGGCATGCTCAATTCCCTGAAAAACCCAAAAATACGCCTAAGGCATGATTTCTAATCACTAAACATGATACAACTACAGGCACATTCTAAATCTAGCTAAACAACATGCATTCACAATGACAGGCTCAATCTAAAGACCGATAAGTCATAGCCTACCTCAAAGTTTGACCACGCGCATTTCAAATTCATAATTTTAAAATTTCCCTTGTTGAACAACCTTCGATCGTTTCCACACTAGAAAAAATAAGATCACAACGTCAATACAGACGTTTAGACACCAAAAACGAAATAATTAAAGATGGGCTCAAAATCGAGTCAAAATGGAATTATGGGACCCACACTGAGAATTAGAGTTGTCAAAATGGGCTGGCCCAACCCAACCCAATCGTAACGGGCTAGGAAGTTAAATGGGCTAGGATGGATTGGCCCTTTTAATTAAAGGGCTGATAAAATAGCAGCCCAACCCAGCCCTAAGCGGGCCACCGATTGCGACGAGTTGGCCCTTCAACCAAAAAATGGACAATATTGGTCTCTTAGAAAGAGTATCGAACATTGATGTTTGATTAATACGACATCAGTACATACAAAAATTCATCCATAAATTACGCATACTTTAGTGAATACTTACATAATAGCCAAGATACAACATTCATAAGATTCATCCAAGCAAAAAACATTACATGATCACTATTTTCATAAACGAGACAATAAAGGAGAAGTGGAAAATTAAGCGTAAAAACAAAAGTAAAAGATGTCAAAGATTCATAGTTATAATGGAGTAATGTATTTAGGGTAATAAGAAAATTTAGTGGGCTAATGGCCCTAAAATGTAAAAGATATGCAAAGAAGTTAGACTTGATTTTATATTTATATTTTAAAAATATTTATTGACAAAATCTTAACAAATAAATCACTACTTAAAACATATATAGTAAATATTTTTAAAATTCACATCCTATGGGCTGGCCTCTGAGGCTTGCGGGTTGGGCCTACGAGGCTAGTAGGCTAAATGAGGTTGTGCTAAAAAGCCTCGTTCCTAAATGGGATGAAAAAATTAAGCCTAACCCCACTTAATTCAAAGGTTGGGTTGGACTGGTCTAGCGGGCCAAGCTCATTTTGACAGCTCCATTGAGAAACCTGAAATTGACTACGTCAATTGATCCCAAATGGATCAAGGAAATTTTGCTCCAAAAATGGGCACCATTTGAGCCTTAAAACAGAACTAAACAACACATTCAATAATAAGAATCAAAAGCCACCATTAAAGTTTACGGAGGGAGGTTTGGGACTAGAATTTACCTCCTAAATGAGTTCCCCGTGCCTCTCCAATGGTCCCAGCACGTAGCCTCTCAAGTGTTTGACAAATAGCAATAAAAATCACTCAAATTGGAGCTCTAGAACCCGGACATCAACCTTTTAATAGGCCAGTAAATTGACTTCTGCGGAAGTGTGCGCCAGTCCGCGATCGCGGTGGTCAACAGGGTCAGGTCAACCCCGTCCCTTCTTTGCGAAAGCGGGAGGCTATCCGTGAACGCAAAGGGTTGAGGTCACTCCTATCCGCGATCGCAGAGCCCATCCCACAAATGCGGTGACCAAAGCACTTGGATTTCGCGAATGCGACACCAGATTCACAAATGCAGAGAACAAAGTCTTTGGCCTCCGCAAATGTGGCGCGAGACGTGTAAATGCGAAGAACAAATGGTGTTGCACCAGCCAACATTTGGAAGGTGCAAAATGCCTCAACGGGGGTTCGACATTCGTTCAGAACCCTATGTACGCAAATAGAAGATTCTAACCATCCAATTTCAATATTTCGAACTCAACAAAGATGTTGAAACTTTCAACCGAGGTTTTCTGGGTGAAAAGTGCATCCCACTTCCAAGCTCCATTTTAAGCCAAATTTCATAAGGTAGCTCGAAATGAGCTTGGAATCCTCGAGACCCTATCCAAAGGTTCTTCGAGACCAAACTCAACATTCTAGAGCTAACAAAGTCATTATAATTGTATTTTGCGGTCATTTACCTGATGTTTTGACCGAAGTCAACAATTTAAACTTCAGAAGCTCCAAAACCCATAAACTTACAAAAATAATCAAATGAGCGACCAAGTGACCGAACTGTCAGTCCCAGCAAGTCATAGATGACTTGTAGTCGCTATAGAAGATCTAAATGCCGAAAATATCGCATACCATAAAATTAAGTAAATTCAACTATAATCTTGTGATTAATGAAATTATTCATGCAGGAATTATTTTTTATATCCATTGGTAAATATGAATGAATCCCCAAAGGGTGACATGAATATTGATAATGAAGGTCTTAATTCTTGTATTATACCATGGGGCTTTGATTTTCGTAAAGGTGTACACCTCTCAGATATATTTAGTTTTCCTTAAGAGCAACCTGCGAACAACAACATAATCCTAGCACTACAATAGAAAATGCCTCTCCAAATCATCATCAAAATTTGAGAATGTTTTAGAATTACCTTATGTTATCTTTAAGAGAAAAAAATATAATCATTACACTTGTGCAACCAAACAGTACACTTGTAACAACACTGTGGCAGGTCAACGTAATTACTCGGTTGTGTAATTATTAGGCTGGTAATTACTACTCTAATAATTACACCAATTTCAATTACCTGATGGTTTTCCAAACATACCCTTAGTTTTTTTTAGAGCAACTTGTGAATAACAACATAATCCTAGCACTCTAATAGAAAATGCTTCTCCAAATCATCATCAAAATTTGAGAATGTTTCAGAATTACCTTATGTTATTCTTAAAGAGCAACAACACATTACCACCACCAATATTCCTAGAAGTTCATGAATAGATAAGAACTCTTCAAGAATAACTTATCCAATTACCCTTAATAAGGATGATGACTACTCATTATCGTATAGAAAGTATGTAGTCATTGTCCTTATCAAGGGTAATATGATAAGTTATTCTTGAAAAATTATTATATGTTGATGTGCTACTAGGAACATTGGTGGTGGTGATGGGGTGTTGTCTTTAAGAATAATATTAGGTAATCCTGAAGTATTCTCAGAATTTTGATGGTGCTTTGGAGATGCATATTCTATTCTAGTGGTAGGAATATATATGTTGTTGTTCACATACTGCTCTTGGAGAAGTTTAATGTTTTTGCCCGAATCGGATCTTCTGAGGAACATATCGAGAGAGAATTGGATTTGGTTAGACAATGTGTGGTTGGTAAACTCCGACCATTATTATCTCAGTGAAGTAGCTCATAGGTATGGGATACGAACGATTAAGAGTTCTTGCTTAAAAAAAGGTATGTATTAATTAAGAATGGAATCTATCCTGACTTTCAAGTAACGCTTGATTGAGGGAATCTTCACACATTCTTCCATCACCATTTGGAAACTTTGAACCTATTGTTTCAAATGGATCACTACATTTCTTAGAGAAAAATTAGAAACGGCCTTGTGTCCATAACTCAAAATAGGTGACCCAATGACCACCGCTCGACTAAACACCATAGTCACCAGGTGCATATGAGCTACTAATGAGTAAACAACAGTAAATGGAGAACCCTAAAAAGGAATTAAATCTAAAAATGAGAAAGTCCACCAAAAAAAATATATAAACAATCAATCAAGGGGGAAATGGTGAAAAGATAAAATAAGGCATAGACAATTAAGCATTTGCAAAAGGAAAAAGCCGAGGTGACAACTACTTTATAAATTTTAACTTTGATATTGTATATCCATCAAACTATCAGATGCAAGACAACTTGTTCTATCAATAATATAAGTTTATGGGAATATATAAATTATTTATCAGGTCAACATTATTAGAAAATTAAAACAATCAAATCTAATTTACTTAATTAGTAGTAACTCTAATGAACCAAATTTTTCATCAGAAAGCCACTATTGACATTAGTACAATATAAACAAAGGAGAAAAATGACCACATACATTTTTTGATGAAACACGAGGAATATACAGGTGATATGGTGCTATTGATAAATTACTTTTAGTTTATTAAAATTAAACACTAATTAAGGCTACCGCGTTATTTTTAAGAGTTAATTTTAATAAAATACCGCGTCATTTTTTAATTTAGGTCATACCATTTCTGCTATTTCTTAAGATAGAAATGGTTTAAGAATATATATCTTACCAAATGTAAATACTAAATCCTATAAAAATAAAATGAACCACTCGTTACTGATATTTTAAATTTTTGGATTGGGAAAGCTAAATTGTATATATCTCAATTATTAAATGTTGAATTAACAACTCATTCTTTAGAAATATTATATTTTGGATCTAAGAAAGATTTAAGTTTAAAGACATAATATTAGTCAAGTATCTATTAGATTAGATACATCGACTAAAAATGAAATATTTTTTAAAGTGTGAATCTTTTAAAGAGAATGAAGTATTTGCAAGAGATGGTTCATTAAAGCACTAAGGAATGAATGAAAGTACATCATCAGATAAAGAAATGAAAAATAAAAGAAAGAACTTACAACGTGGTGACTCATTGATTCAATTCTGAAAAGTCCATAAAAAGGATTTATGCTGGAATTGAATTCCGTCGTTGTCATTGTAATCAACATCCTCTGCAGTGTTATGAATACATTTCATCTCAGCCGCAATAGGTTGAGTTATGTTTAGAATGGGTGAATGAGAGATTGTTAAAAACATTATTTTTATAGGAGGGGCAAGCGGCTAGGGTTTTCTAAAATTGGTAAAATCATTATTAAAGTTTGGTTTGCTCCTAAATAGAGCTGGTAGTTTCAGCCCATATTTGTAAAATCAGCCCATTTAATCCACATTTTAATGAGCCGGATCACTTATACTTCAGTTGGGTAAAATGGGCTTCAGTTTAGTGTTAATTAACACATAAAAATATGAACAAATATGGGTTAAATATGGGCATCCAAACACGTACTTCTATTGAATTCTAGATCTCGAATCAAAAGTCAGGGTTAGGATTGAGAGTCAGTGCTTGAGACATAGTTGGATCAAAATTAGGAGTCAATTCCAGAGTAGGGATCGATGTCGGGTCCTAAGTCTTGAGTCGGGTACCTGATCTCGAGTTCGGTAAATGTGATAGCCCAAACATTCTATAATACCCAATAACATAAAGTACGTGTGCGACTTATAAATGTTGATGGATCAGTGTTAGATCCGTAGAAAAAGGTTTTAAATGGGTGATTATATCAAGGAACATAAATAGTAATTTACTATAAGTGTTGGACCAAAGTTAGAGGCCAAAGTAAGCATTGGAACAATAGAATATGGTTTGACTTGGGATGCTCATATCTCCTAATATCTAAGGTTTTAGAGGGTCTATTATATATAACATTAAAGATGTTTGAGCTTAGTTTCTAGCGAACCAAACCTCACGTCAATCCGACTTTAGAGTAAAATGATATGTGTATTTTACTACAGACTATGCAAAGGCCAAATTGGCCGTGATGGGCATGTGACAACCATATGTTAAGTCGGTCTATATGTATTTATTGAGAAAGTTATGATTTGTATTCATTAGACAAACGTCCTAAGTCTCTTTTGGAAGCATCTCTTGGGTTGTTCTTCAACCCCCTCCCCCTCTTTTCTAAAGCCCTAGGTAAGAAATCAACCAAGAATTAAGTATAACTCTTTAATCATGCCTAGAATTCACTCAAATCTCGCTTTGGATAAAAGAGACAACCCTCCCTCATGGTTAACACAAGATTAAGGATCCGTATTTTCTTCAATTAAAGTATGCATATGTCCTATACTATAATATATATGATTTTATCAACTCTCTAGCTATATTCTATGGGTAGGACTCGCAGGAGGTGTTAGGAAGTTGTGAGTCCAAGTTTCTCCCATTGTGATTGATGTATTTAGCGAGGAGGGAGTGTGTGGAGAGATATGATAGTTGTTGTTTAATGTGATGGAACCATATAAGAACATGGTTGATTTGATTGTCTCGCGAGCTTACACTTATGTTTTGTTTGTTGAGTTGATGAGATGACTTGGATGTATTGTGTAACTTTTTGAAGTTTCATTGTCATTGGCTGTTGTTTTAGATTGAAGGAGTAATGTATCATTAAATTGTTGTAATTTGCTAAATGACTAGAATCAAGGTAAGTAAAGTCAATTCCAATTAGTTTTGTATGAATCATCGTTTTAACTAGAATCAGGTTTTAGGTTTATTCTAGCCCTATATTTTATAGCAGTAGATTATATGGTTATTTTTTGTCTTACATACCAGTATATTTCTTTTTTATAGATGCATAATTTCCTGAGGGCACTGCATTTCATGTTGCAGGTTCAGGTAGAGGCCCATATCGACCTCTTTAGTAGGAGGTTGTTGCTTTTATCTTTTGGGTGGTAATTAAACTCGATTCATTCTAGAGATGTTGAGACAAATATTTTGAGTCAAGTTATGTGTATGTACAATTACGGGTAGGTTGGGGCCTTGTCTTGGATATGAGATATTTTGCATACTCATAAAGGTTTGTAGATGTGTGATATATATATATATATCTATGTTGGGTATGGCCTTGCTTGCCTTGTTATTAGCTATCTATTATGATCTTGTACATTTTGGCCTTGCTTTTTATTTATTATTTCTGAGCTCATTTTTGCGAAACTTCTGATATGCTAAATACTTTATGAGCTTGGCCTTATCAGCCTTGAGTTGTTTGCATGTTGTGTTGTTACAGTTTCTGATTGTTATATTTAGAGTACTTGTTAAGTAGTCTTAGACATCCAGTAGGTTTATAATAGATGCACTCAATTTTGGTTCCCTCAGCCTTTTGGAGCTTCTGGTACTAGTCGTGCCTCTCCTAATTTGGGCATGATAGTCGGATCTTGGATAAAGGATTAGAAGTCGGATTCGGTGTCTTATCCCATGTGTGTATTTGGGAGTCGAGGCTCAATTTTGATTTTGGATTGTAATCTTGATGTAGAATCGGTAGTCAATCTCGAGAGTTAGATCTCTAATTTGGGTTAGGATCGACAGTCAGGTCCTGTCCAGAGTTGGGTATTGGGATGAGATGATATTGAGAGTCGAGTGTAGGTTTGGGGTCTGGATTCATGTCTTAGGTCAGGGTTGGGGTTAGGTGTCAAGTCAAGGTCGAAAGTCGGGTGTCAGATCTTAGGTCGTGGTCGGTAGTCAGATCCCATGTAGGGTTCAAGGCATGGGTCCTAGGTCAATATCAAGATTTAGGTCCTAGTTTGAAGTTAGGAATTGAGTCTCGGGTCAGAGACATGTACCAGGTCTTGTTCTAGTAATTGGGAGTTAGGTATCGGGTCCCTAGGTCAGGATTAGGAGTTTGATCCTAGATCCTTGGTTTTGTTCAGGATTGGAAGTTGGGTCCTAGGTTGGGATCGAGAGTCGAGTCCTGGGTCGGGGTTAGGAATCGGATCTATGATCGAGGTAGGTGTTTGTTTGTGGGTTAGTTTGCGAGCCGTGTCCCAAGTCATGTCGGATGATGAGATTGAAAGAAAATTTTGGAAAGTGTTTTCCTTACTTTATGTTGGGAAGTCATATTCTTGAATTGGAGTAACATAAGTCTACTTGGAAATTATATTACAAAACATTTAAGTAAACCACCACCAACAACAACATACCCACTAAAATCTCACCTTCTCTTGAATAACCTCATTCCAAATCTTGTCACTCCTAGTGTATACACACATCCATCACAATATCATCATCTCTGCAACACATATCTTCTAAATATACGAGTTCTTGACTAGCCAGTACTCCACCTCATACAACAAGGATGGTCTAACCACTACTCTGTAGAACTTACCTTTAAGTTTAGGCGGTACATTCTTATCACACAATATTCCACAAGCAAGCCTCCATTTTACTCATGACACCCCAATGCGATGTGTGACAACATCATCAATGTTTCCACTACCCTATATTACGGATCCTAAATATTTTACATCGACTTCATCCATTGCAACACTATAAATTTTTACTCCAAATATTATGTTTTGGTCATGCTCAACTTGAACCATTTGGACTCCAGAGTTTGTCTCCAAACCTTCAACCTAGGATTAAATATGTCTCATGTCTCATCAATCAGTACAATGTCATCCACATATAACATACACTGTGGAACCTCTTTCTGGAAAGACCGTGTCAAATATTCCATCAACAAGGCAAATAGGAAACGGCTAAGAACTGATCTCTGATGTATACCCATCTCATTGGGAAGGGCTCTTATTCTCCTCCCATCTTTATAATATGAGTCTTAGTTCCATCATACATGTTCTTTATCTCCCTAATATAAACCATTTGGACATCTTTAGCCTCGAAAGACCTCTAGAGGACATCCCTCGAGACTCTTTCATAGGTCTTTTCAATGTCAATGAACACCATATATATGTCCATTTTCCTTTCCCTATATTTTTCCACCAGTCTCTGCACAAGATGGATGGCTTCTGTAGTTTATCACTCCCAAATGAATCCAAATTGATTCTCATAAAATGCAAATTCGCTCTTCATCCTCATCTCCACCACTCTCTCCCAAACTCTCATAGTGTGGCCTAGCAATTTCATACCCCTAAAATTGCTACAGTTTTGGATATCATCTTGTTCTTCTACAATGAAACTGTTGTACTCCACCTCCATTCGTCGGGCATTTTTGTTGTCCTAAAAAAAGCATTAAACAACCTAGTTAACCACTTCATACCTGCCTTGTCGGTGCTCTTCTGAAATTCCAGTGAAATCTTATCAGGTTCGGTCTCTCTTGCCTTACTCATCCTACTAATATCATGTTTAAACTCTTCAACCTTAAAACACCTACAGTACCCAAAGTCCTGAAGTCTTTTAAACTACACCAATTCACCTAACATAATGTCTTTGTTCCCTTCTTCCTTTAAGAGTTTGCGGAACTATACTTGTCATCTTTTCTTAATGGAGGTCTCTTCCATCAACACCTTGACTCCCCATCCTTGATGCCCTTCACTTGATCCAAGTTATGAGTCTATCAATTTCATATCCCCACCTTTTTTCCCTAGCTCGACATATAAGCATTCGAAATTCGTCATCTTAGTAGTTGTAACTGTTAACTTAGATTATGTCTTCGTCATCCTTTAGACTTCTTTAAGAATCTGATTGTCTTCCTCGTCCACGCACTCCACCAACTTTGCATATGCAACATTTTTTTCTTTCACTTTGCCTTGGACTTCTCCATTCAACCACTAGTATCCTTGATGACCACAAAAGTTACCTTTTGATACCCCTAGTACCTATATAGTTGCTTCCCTAATGCAACAAGAACTCTTATCTCATTTATTGGTCACATCCCTACTACTACTCCATGCTCCCATATCAATCAACTTCTCCCCATCTCTTGAGATAGGGCATGGGTCAATCCACCCGATCTAATCCTCGATCGAACATATAAGGTATTCTTCCTGTTATCCCTCTTAATCTCTAAGTTCATCACCAAAAGTTTGTGTTGTGTAATAAGATTGTCACTCAAAATAACCTTGTGATTCTTACAAAGGCCTATATCACCCTTTATAAGGAGTCAGTAATCTTTCAGAGTCTTAACTGCCGTGCTGCGAAAGGTAACCGAGTGGTTCTCCCTTTTCAGAAAGCACGAGTTAGTAATTACCAACTCAAAGGTTTTAGAAAAATCTAGAAGCGTTGATCCCCCTCCATTCCTCTCCCCAAAATCAAAGCCTCCATGAACATCAACAAACCCACTAGAAGTTACCCTTATATGGCCATTAAAATCGCCTCGGTGTTCGGTATACCTCTCACTACTTCGTCCAAATCCTCTCAAAAGAGCTTTTTAACCTCCTCATCCAAGCCTAATTGAGGCGCATAAGCAGAAATAACATTAAAATTAAGCCCGCCAATGACTAGATTAATCGTCATCATCCTATCATTGATCCTCCTAACCTCCACCACTCACTCTATAAGGTCCCCATCTACTAAAAATACCTACTCCATTTCTATGCCTCGACCATCTTGAGTACCACAACTTTAACCCATTCGCATCTCATGCCTTGTACCTACCCATCTGGTTTTCTGTACACACGCTATATTTATCTTCCTCTTTCATTAGAATATTCACTAGTTCTATGGTCTATGGACTTCCTTGTCAGCGACCCTATATTTCACGGCCCTACTCTCAACTTAGGAGAATCTGTAACCCATTATCACTACTTCCCCTCGCCCTACCGAAGACATGACCCTAGTCCACCATCATTCACCAAAGCCACTAGGAAAATCTAAACTAAACAAGAGATAAGCCAAATAGGAATCTACTTAAACCACTAAATCAAGCAGATAATTTAGGACCAATTAACAATACTAAAAATCAAATAAAAGCAAGAAATAATGAAATGGATGTAGAGAAGCAACCAACTTTAAAATGTGTACACCCAGTATACTAACACAAGAGAAACCACAAGAACTATGCAATATATGACTCTATGGATCAAGAAACATAGGGCAGAGTTAAACTGAGAACAAAACGAACAAGAAATAGAGATCTGCAAAAGTATACTATTCACAAGAGATCAACAATTAGATAAGAAAGATATATCGAAAAACTAGATCTGAAAATTAACTCTAACTCTACATATAACCCTGGAAACAAATCTGAAAATAAAAAACTATAGGCAACCTGAAGCAAATCTGAAAATTGATTTGTAAAGATAGAACCTAGAAAAAATTTAACCAACCAAACATAATAAAATTGAAAAAATAAATATTTTTCTTCTTACCAAACACACTTATGAGCAACTTCTTAACTTTATTATAAGGAAATTAATTAGGTAGTTTTGGATTTCTTATTAGTATGTGAGATATACATAGCCTCAAAACCCCGTTTTCAAGTATTACCCACTTGGAGTTACTATATTCATTATGATTTATATGAAACTATTTGACTTTTCTGATTATAATTCCAATTTTATGGTCATATTTCTGACAACATAATACTACTGCATGAAGGTAGTAAGTAGATTAAAACCCTACTCACTTTCTAGTTTATTTAAATGTCCCTATCAATTCATGAAATAAGTACATTTTCTTCTCTAGTTTTCATGCTCATCTTAATTGACATTATCTAATTAGACATGTAAAAATTATTTGTTCAAATCTTTCTATGATACTTTACACATTTACATTTACTACATAATTTCGCACGTATCGAGAAACTAGTCATGCTATATACATACAACTACCAAATGTGTTGAATGGGAAACACTTAAATAGCCTTCCCAACATATGTTATCACATTATTAGCCATAAGGCTACCGCACAAAACAAATGTAGAGGGGTGATAAATAAATAAAAACTCATCCATGGCCAACCACCCTCCCTCTATAGTCTAGACATAGTATATCATGCCAACTTCAATGAGACTAATGTGAGGAATATTAAGTGCCACAGCAGGACCCCTACAGTTCTTGCGCAGAAATGAATAACCAATGTCAATCACAAGCTTCTTCATGAAAGAAGCCGATCTCCTCGCCTTCACGTAAGAGTGTCCCATTATATATGCAACCCCTGCCTCTTTTGCATCGATTAGATCTGAAAGCTCATCCCTAACAGCTGGATCCATGCCAGGGTTTTCTGGCAAGCGAAACCTTACTCGGCGCCTCCTCATTTGTGGGTTCTCATCATCACCAGCAGATCTTAGACTTTGGAGGGTTAAAGATTTGCTGCTTTGAATGGAGTTACTAATACCGAAATCTTCCTCTGAGACGAGTAATGTTGAGCCTGACTGTACACTTCTTGTGCTTATAACTGCCATCCTTCCATCAAATGATGGACTCTCGGAGCTTGAGAGTTGTGGTTCTACAGCTTCCATTTGGATGAACTCTGCTATACTCTGGATGAGAAGGTCCTCAAAGTTTCCATCGTCTCGCTGTATGTCCTTGTAACCATATCTGACAATGCAACGGTACATGCGATAGGGTCTTGGGCAAATGCGACCAATGAGGAAGCGCTCCTCGGGTGGGACAAATGGTACTGGAACAGATTTGACACATACAAACACCATCACATTGTGAAATGCAGGGAGATTTGTAACGAAGTGAGAGAAGATGGATGGAATTCCTGTTGCCAATTCAGAGTATATCAGCCCTATCCCTGGCACACGAACGATACCAAGGCTGGGGCCCAAGCCAAGGAGCCATTTCAATGGAACTTTATTGTGAAGATCAAAGTTGTACTTCTTGCGAGTTCCATAGTGCCAGACAAACATGATAGTCAAGAAGGCAAAAGAGAGCACAAGGGAGACCCATCCTCCTTGTGGAATCTTAATGAATGCAGAAGACAGGTAGACACCTTCGATGAGCCCGAATAAAAGGAGAAAGGGAATTGCAATTGCTACACTTTTTTGCCAGACAAAGATTATGACAAGCGCCATGAGAAATGTGGTGATAAACATAACTGTCATGCAAGCTAGACCTGAAAGAAAAATAAATTCATAAGAGAGAACCAAACAGAGAATTCTGAAACTAAAAATGAAAAGAAAGCTTGAAATAAACAGCAATGCCAATTGTTCGCAAAATCTGCAGTAATACAGAAAGAAAATCAGTGTCATGGTGTACTTCCACAAGGTGTCCTTTTTTGGGGGGATATAGTAATCCTTCTCAACCACGTAACCTCCCCACCCATCCACCCACCCCCAAACCTAAAATTAGGAGCCCAACAGTTGCTTTGCCATTGTATTCCCTTTGTAACTTGAACCCCCAAAACCTTGTATGGTTGGAGGTGGTTGAATGTTTGCTCGGACTCTCCAAAAAGGTGTTGCACCCATGTCGGAGCCTCCGAAAATAAGCTTCTTTAGGAGGATCCGACACACATTTGTCGGCGTTTTTAAATAGTCCAAGCAACATAGGTGGTTGGTATGCTCTCTTTTGTTAATATATCATGAAATCTGAGATTCCTTCATGTGCACACAATTCATCATCTCGATTTCATATGTTTTTGTTTTCATCGGGGTTTAAAATAAAGACTTAATACACTGCAAAAGGCACAAGGAGAGGCCTAGCAGCATGTTTGAGGAAACAAATACACAATCTTGAAAACAGAAATATTTGGCAAATAGAATTACTCGTGAACATTTTAGCTCAGGCACAACGGACAGCTTAATGATGGATTTGTCAG
Organism: Solanum acaule; assembly: GCA_036250505.1. Classification (NCBI taxonomy): domain Eukaryota; kingdom Viridiplantae; phylum Streptophyta; class Magnoliopsida; order Solanales; family Solanaceae; genus Solanum; species Solanum acaule. The sequence goes on from JAJOOR010004644.1 coordinate 35,840, forward strand.
CCCATTTCTACATCTGCATACTAATAAATATAATACTACCATAGATGTGACAGATGCATAAGAAAAATTCAATTACTTTTGAAGGTGATACAATTGGGATAGTTGTGGGGATCATATAATGGGGTTTACTCTACATTCTATGGGAATGGAATGTAAGAAGGCAGAGTCAATACAATGGAATTCAAAGAACTAAAATATAGATTGTCAAAAGACTAGCAGGCTTACCATATGCATTTCCTATTAAAGTGGTGTCTTGAAACCCAACAGCCACAGCAAGGGTCAAAATCATTAGGATCCAATTTATTTCTGGGACATAGATCTGCCCTTTAATATGCTTTGACGTGTGGACAATCTTGACTCGTGGGAAGCAACCCAGTGCATTACATTGCTTCACAATGGAGAATGTAGCAGTGATTACAGCCTGACTGCCAACAATGGCTGAAAGGGTAGCAATAACAAAGACAGGCCAATATACACTGTCTGCAAGAGAAGCAAAGAGCAGCAGTTTAGTAAGATTGAATTAAAATTTAACAATCTTAAGAATAATCAGACAAATAAATGAAAAGAGAACCAACCGGGTACTGAATTATAGAAACTATTTGGAATTGAATCAATGTTTTTGGACAGAAAAGCAGCCTGACCCATGTACTGTACTACCAAGCAAGGGTATACAAAAAATGGAAATGCAATCTGCATAAGGAAAATAAATTTCAGTCAACATGAGTTCCTTGAATCCAAGCACTCAATAGATATTGAAAGAAATATGCACTATAATCTGCCAACCACTAGGACAGTTTACTCATTCTGTGGAATAAGAATCATTTGGCTCCAATGTCCAGTTGCTCTGTATGTATCCACTCACTATGGATTCCAAATGTTATAATCCAAATCTTATAGACTCAATATTCTTTAAATCTACTTCAGATGGATTTCGAATCTTCTTAGTAATGTTGTTTAAGTTCCTATATGCTTAAAAAAATGAAATACAATACAATCAGAGTCTCGATAGCTGTAAAACCTTTTTTATTTAATACCAAACGGATTATGGAAGCTCATATTCCCAATGTCATGATGACTTATAACCCGCTGTACAGATGCAGTTAAAACATGTTCTTATCTATTGCTGCATAATCCAACTAGTTTAATCTCCATTCAGGATCTTCTACAAAGAAAAAAAAAATTGCTAGGCTAATAGAGAATTAGAACAGAACAGTCTCCCTGAAGAGATTTTTTATGTGTTTGTTACTGCAAAATGCTGGACTTACCCTCATTGAGGTGGCAGTGAAATGACCAAGATCTGCAAACATAGCCTCAGAACCTGATGGTAGAAATATGAATTATAAACCTGATTCTAACTGTAGGAGATTTTAATATCATCTCCTTCATCTATTAGTAAGAGGTTCCACAAAAAGGCTTCTATGAGGCAAATTTGAATAAAGAATTACTGAATTAGAGTCAATATATGTATCGTACCTGCAATTGAGAGGAGGACACCTCCTAGGGAAACCCAACCATCTTTCCCAGTTTCCTTAAAGAACTTGACAATATAATATGGAGAAAGAGCAGACACAATTTTGGGATTCCAAAATATAGTATTATACAGCCCAATGAGAAAAATAGATATCAACCAGATAGTCACTATAGGAGCAAACAAGAATCCAACCCTGTGGGTTCCATAATGCTGCAAGGCAAACAGGCCAACCAATACTATGCACGAGAGAATAAGCACACCACCTACAAGGAAAGATGCATGAATGGTCAATGCCTCAGACTTAAGTACGACGTTGACTACTTTAAAAAGTCTTATCAATTTCTGCAAAGGGGTATATCAAAGTATATCTACCATGAGATAGGTGTTCAGTAGCAGCCTGGATCCCTGACATTGATGATATAACTGCCAAAGTAGAGCATTTCATAGTTAAAAGATAAAATTAAATTCAACTGCGAGTTCCATGACTGCAAGCATCACTTTGTGAGATAACTATTTTTTATAGAATATCTGATGGCAATCATATGCATTATAAGGTGCCACTTATTATATCACAAAAGTTGAAAGTCTATTATCTAACATTTGACAGAAGCAACTTTAGAACAAACTTCTGGTTTGTAAATTCAAAAGGCAACCGGCTAAAAATACCATATAAGGAGGCATCTACTGTTAGTATCGTGTACCTGACATTGCAGGAGTCAGAACACCATCTCCTATGACCATACAAGCACCTAATAATACAACAATAAGCAGTATTGTACGTGACTTCTTATGCTTCTCAAGAAATCTCTTCAATGGTAAACATGATGTCGACTGCCCAGAAGAGCCATATTTGTAAGCAGATAGCTCCTCATCTGCTGCCTGTTGGTTGGGAAGTAGACTAAACTTTGCATGTCTACACAACAGAGAGTAAAGAGCAAATGTACCACCTAAGATATTTGGCCAAACATCATCAGGTATTAGTATTGTTCCATAAGTATTTATCAATTTAGAGTCCTTTATAAACATACCTTCACCATTGTCATCTGCACTTAATACAACAAATACATATTTGAGCAAAGGAATGAGCGTTATTGTCCAGAAGATTAGAGAAAATGCACCAAATATTGCTTCTGAAGTCTGATAATTTTGCAACTTTCCCACAAAGATACTCCTATAGACGTAAAGCGGAGAAGTGCTCAGATCTCCATATACCACCCCCAGACTTTGGTAAGCCAGTAGTAGATTACTGGAAATATTCACCAGCATAAACTGCAAGTCAAAATATCCAAGGCATGAGTTTGTCTCCTACACAAGCAGCTGGTAGAAAAAAGCACAGATCCATTGGAACTCACTCCCAACAGACTCACTTCCCTCAAAAAGAATCTAAGTCCAGAATATATATGTTCCATGGAGGTATAATGTATGCAAACACTAGAAACGTCTTTAAGCATATGGTATATTTTACTAGTAGATCTAAAGGAAATCTCATGGCCTGAAATTTCCGTAGAAGGAATACAAGGCAGTGTTCAATTGAGGGAAAGATCTTCAGCTTCTAATTTTTCTAAAAGATTCTCAATTTTAAGGTTTCCTTTCTCGCCTTTATTTTCCACTAAGTGTGTCGGTTCCAATTTTTCTCAACGTAGGTTGTTTAAATTATCATTCTAAGGGATACCAAAGAGCAAAAAGAATAAATGATGGTCCCACTAGTGTAGCTTCATTTTTGTGACTAAGGCACTTATAAAGATCAATGCCAACTGATACTCTGATAGTATTTGGTGAAGGCAATGGTGCAAGTTGAGCTTGCTGACTCGTGTTGCTTGCTTGTGGTTTGTCATATGTTCGAAGCTTTTGTGCAGAGGACAAACAGTACTGAGGCTAGCAGCAAATTTCTTTTTTGGATAGAGACACATGATGACAGAAGAAGGGACAGACTGGTGGAAAACCAAAAATGGAATATACTGTGGTATGAATGTATGGAAACTACTCTTCGGGGTGATCCAGTGGTTTGGGCTTGGGACTTCCATGTTGGAGGTCTCAAGTTCGAAACCCCTTGCCAGCGAAAGCAAGGGGTTTGCCTTCTGGGTCGAGCTCGTCGCACCGGGCTTGCCTAGTGCAGGTTACCTCTTCTATGTGGTTTGCGAGCTATTGCATAGGAGCAGGGATTTTACCCTGTGCGAACCCAAAGGGTAGCGGCTGTGGGTTTCCCTTATCAGAAAATAAAAATAAAAAATGAATGTACGGAAACTGGGAGAGAGAGAGAGAGAGAGAAGGAGGCAGGGCGTAAAATCTAATATGCCAGTTAGAGGAGCTGCCTTTTGCTGTGAAAACATCAATTTTTCCTATAGAGGCCAAGGGTTCTTCAGTTGATGCATGATAAATTGATAGGAAATGTACTACTTGTGGACAATTTGGTGAGAAGGAAGAGAAGAAACTAAAGGCAGAAAAGAACATGTGGTAAATATTTCATAGCATTGAGCAAACTGTGAATCTTTCAGTAAAAGTTGTTTCAAACTTGATTATGTTCAATTAAAAGATTATATGCAGTGGTGAAAGAGAATACTTCTTCCTTTCTTCTTCCTTATCTAACTATCAAAACAGAGATATGTCAGTACTGCAAGTTCCAATTATACTAAAGCACTTTAGGTCCAAGAGAAGTTCAAGCCAAAATACAAGCTGAAAATATGCAGGACATTCCGAAGGAAAAGGTAAACATCTAAAGATTATATTCCACCCAATAAAGATTGAAACTTAGCATGTTTTGACTCTTCAATGTTCAGATTTAGGTGCTATTTATTTTAGTTTCCATCCACATGAAAATCCACGTCAGTGTCTTTAGCTATGTTGCTCTGACTCGACAAAATAATGCCGCACCTATGTCGGATTATTTAAAAATGAACTACTTTTGGAGAATCCAACACAGGTCTTTAGCATAGTATAGAATCTAAATGCAACCTACGAAAATGAATCTAATCATTTCTTTATTACAAGAAATTAGTCAAAGTGACACCTTAATGTCCATGGAAGCAAGCATGACATAAATTGCATTTCAGTCATACTAGCCTCCTTTTAATCCAAATATCTTAGAAGCCTCCATGTCAAGCAGTTCAATTTTTTATTAGCCCTTAAACAACAAATTAGTTCAAAAGAATTTACCTGCAGCTTAGAATATTATTTACTTCCTTTAACAGCAGGTCTCAATGCGTAGTTTATTGAATTTCATAAGATGCAGACACATACTTGTACACATAAACTATCAAAAGACATTAAATATGTAAGCCTAGTGAAAGTGTAAGGAAAAGATTTCCCACCTTGGAAGCCAATGTCCCTTTTCTCCTCTCAAGTTGGGTATGTTCTGCAGCAGGGGAAGGTGGTTGCTCCATGGCGTCTCGCTCATGATCAATATCGACTCGATGCATCTATCTGCCATTTTTGAAAAACTTTCTTGATTACCACCTTTAATTGGACCGACCAAAACATTAATAACACACAAAATGGGAATAATAGGCTGACTCAGACTGGTGCAAAGAAATAAGAGTAAAAGGTCAGCAACATCAAAATGATCATATCTCTCGCTGGACAACGATTACAGCTGAAGATGGAAAAAATTATTCAAAGTTGTAGCGGAAATCAGTTTGTGGAAGTTGAAATTGTGTTTGGATTGTTATATAGGGGTTTGGGCAATATTTGAGTTTAAGTTGGAAAAAAAAGAGATTTGAAGTTAAAGTTTGAACACGACTTCACTTGAATGAAATGGTAAGAGTTAAAAATTTGTGAGTGAAAACCAGAATTAACTTGGAATACACCCTCAACAACTATTTCAACATTCCACTTGGAGTACAAATAATATTTCACTAACAACCCAAGATTTCATGGCCAAAATAGTAAATGAGCCTACAGTTTTGCAAATATTGAAGTTTGGTAAGTACAGTTACTGTACTATCGAATATCGATGGCTTATCAGGCCCATAGTTTTTTGAGAAATTTTTTGTGGGAGTTAAATCTGTGAACTGAAAGTTCTTTTTCTTCTTTTATGAATGGAAGTTGAAGATTTGAATAACTTCATTCAGAACAACTTTAAAACCATTATTTTAAAAACTTGAAGTCCAATCAATAGTTTTGCAACTTAACAAACTCAGAGAAAACCAATTTCAAAAAATTATTCATACAAGAAATTCAGATTCCACAAACAAAACACCACCAGTAGTCAACATTTAAAAGCTTTACTAACTAAAAAGTAAACAAAATAAGAGAAGAAAAATCAAGCTGAAAGATACGCCATTTACTCATCACAAAGCAACAAAAGCCAATCCAAGACATTTTATTGCCAAACTCACATATGAAGAATCTTAATAATAAAATGTAAACCAATGAGAAGTCCCACTAAAAGAAAATTCATATGATACTCTGCAGATTTGATGAACAGAAACCAATAAAGTGATTAGCTCTGAAAATTCACTATTTTATTCATAAATTAGACAAAAAAAAAAACAGAAAAAAAACACAAAACTATCATATAACTAATAGCAACTGAGGTGTGAAACAGTATAAATCAGGAAATTTCGGTAAAGTTTCACATTACTAAATCTGTTGTAAACAAGTTTTAATTTTTTTTTCTCTTTTTTTTGTTTAATAAGTAGCTTTAACACTGTTCTGTACTTCTAAAAATCTACATATATTTGAAAAACTGTATACAGATTTGTTGAACAGAAACCAATTAAAGTATGAAAAAATCTCACTATTTTATTGACAAAAACAGAAATAGCCACAAAATTGAAGTATAAACAGATAAATAATAGCAATTGACGTGTAAAACAGAGAAAATTCAGTATAAAAATCTGCATATCTTTGAAAGATGAAGCAGTAGAGTCAACTGTTGGGATGTATAGATCGCCATTTTTACAAAATAGGAAAAAACAGAGATTCAGAGAAAGAAGGAACCTTATTCGTCGGCGACCGGCGATTGACAGAGAGAGATGAATTCGGAGATATGGTGCTATAGAGGATTCGGATCCGGGTCAGTTTCCCCCTCTTAGGATTGGACAAGTAACATTACTGGCGACTGTTCAGCCAATTACAGTCCGCATGTTTTTTTTTTTCTATATAAGAAGAAGACGGCCACATTTTATATAGCTACTCTAACCCATTTTCCTACCGTCAATCATATTTTTCTTCTATCGAAAACACCTCTAAATTTGATATCAACGATTAAATAATAT